>JALGBA010000349.1:0-65000 GCA_023970755.1 Azemiops feae | reverse complement strand
CCACTTCCGGAAGTCCATTCTGGGCCTGGGCAACAAAAAATTAGCTACCGGTTCTGCCAAAGTGGTGCGAACTGGCTGAATCCCACCACTGGAGTTAAGTCTTAAAGTTGCCAGGTTTGGAGACTTCTGGTATAAGGTAAAAATCCAATTCTGTTTGGTGTTCTTGGTCTTTTCAGTAATATTCATTGCGTTTACTATTGTAGTTTTGTTACCGTGTAATTTAGTTTTCCAATTTGTACGGCTGCTTGACCCTATAACAATTCTGGTAGCATACACTCTTAAAAACACTTGGGACTATACAAAACAGGCCTGGGTCAGAGTGTCAGTGCAGCCTCTGTTATAGTTTTGACTGCTATGCCTGTTTTTCTACAGGCTGCTATGTTTTGTTTTTAATTGTTTAAAAATTGCATAGTGGATGTTGAAACTGCCCAGAGATTTCTGGAGAGAGGCTACAATAAATCTAATAAGCAAACAAACAAATATCCTTTTAGCATAACACGTTCCTTTGTAGGACCCGCACCATATCTTAAGTCAAAACTGGATGTTTTGAGGGCCAGGTTTTTAAAAAGGACCCATTTAAATAAGGATAAGGCTCAGTGGTTAAAGACGCTAAGCCTGTCAGCTGGAAAGCTGAGCGCTTGGGTTCAAGATCCGAGCGTCACACAATGGGGTGAGCTCCCGTTACATGTCCCAGCTCTGGCCCACCTAGCAGTTTGAAAGCATGCAAATGTGAGTAGATAAATAGGTACCACTTTGGTGGGAAAGTAACAGCATTCTGCGTGCCTCAGCACATAGCCATGCTGGCCATATGACCACAGAAGCATCTTCGGACAACATTGGCTCCCTCAGCCAAGAAACAGATGAACATTGACCCCTAGAGTCAGACATGATTAGACAGGGGAAACCTTTACCGTTAACCTTTTAAATAAGGATGAGATAGAGCCACATGTCCCTGGGGGAATGTTATTCCATCAGGGTAGGTGCTGCCATAAAAGCATCTGCTTGCAGGGCCTGTTGTAATGGGCGGTAGGAATGAGCCGGAAGAACAGGAGAAAGAGCTGCTACCAAGACAATGATCAGATAAAAGAAACCCAAGTCCCAAGGAGAACTGTAACCTGAGGAATCATTTCAGGAAGACCCTCCCTTGTTCTCATGAACATAAAGGGAGGGAGGGGGGAAATTGCATGGCCCGATTCAGGATGCGATGAGAGAAATATTGTAGCTTATTTAAAAGATAAGATTGTTTACATTTGATGGTTTATTATTTGCTAGATGAAATTAAGAGAAAAACATTTTATGACTTGGGTTTTTTTTGGTACAGTAACTGTTAGTATTTTAAGATATTTTATAGATTAGGGTTATTTGTTTAAACCTAGAGAAAGTTTGTTGTGCTTACCTCTGTACGGAAAGCAAGTCGGAGGTCACTTTTCTTATATTTCTTTGATATATGCATTTTTCACCACTTAATTTTCGTTATTTCCCTTTTCTCTTTATGTTAGCTTGCATTGTAATGGTTAATGTGAAAGAAGGAAGGAAGGAAGGAAGGAAGGAAGGAAGGAAGGAAGGAAGGAAGGAAGGAAGGAAGGAAGGAAGGAAGGAAGGAAGGAAGGAAGGAAGGAAGGAAGGAAGGAATTAATTCATTTTCAACATTTCCTAAATGAAATCAGGGAAAGGGACCATCTGATTTCAACCAGGAGGCTGTTCCAAAGAATATGTCCTGCCTGTAAAAAGAAGGACCTTTTAGCTCCTGCTCCCCCCCCCCCATTCCTGGGACAACTCTTACCTGTTTCTCCAAAGATAATCACAATGACAGTAGAAGCTAAGATTGTTCAGTAAACCCACTTTTAAGATTTCACATCTCTTCAATAATAAACCTACTTTTTTGGGGGGGGGATATCACTTCCTCATCTGTGCAATGCAGGCAAATCCTTCGTTTTCAGACCCAAATTACTCTCACATCAAAAAAATCTTCGTACACGTAGTCCTTGACTTACACCCATTCGTTTAGTGACCGTTTGAAATTACAATGTCACTCAAAAAAGTGACCGTTTTTCACACTTAACGACACTTGCCAGCATTCCCATGGTCATGTGATCAAAATCCAGACTCTTGGCAACTGGCATGTATTTATGACAGTTGCAGTGTCCCAGGGTCATGTGACCAACTTTTGCGACCTTCTGGCAAGCAAAGTCAACCGGGGAAGCCAGATGCATTTAACCACCGTGTTACTTAACAATTGCAGTGATTCACTTAACAACTGTGGCAAGAAAGGTCGTAAAATGGGGCAAAGCTCAACAACTTAGCGACAGAAACTTTGGTTTTTCAGGGACCACCTGTACGTGGAGTTTAGTTGTTTACTGATCATTTTATTGATTATATTACAGTCTGTCTGGAGAACCGTGTGGCTGGAATGCACCAAAATCAGGACTATAAAAAACGTGGTTCTTCAGGAGAAGACATAAAATTCTTCTCCTCCTTCACTTTGCTACACGGAGCTGAGGGTAGAAATGGGAAAACGGGAGGGGAGGGGGGAGGAAATACCACATTCTTGAACTAGACATACCTTTTAGAGCATTGACAACATGAAGAATTGCATCAGGGGTGAGCCAGCTGAAGTCGTCTAAATTCCAGCTTTCATGCAAGTCCATCGTTCTTGGTAAGGTCAAGCCCTGGTTGCTGCACATGTGATGCTTTACAGGAGGGCAGGAACAGCCAGCAATACCTTGGAAAGAAAGCAGTGCAAGATAAAATTAATCACAATGCTACCTATTTCAGAAAGTGAGGAAACAGACGGTGGCTACAAAGGTTAGCCCCATTATACGAAGCAAGTAGTAATAATAATAATAATAATAATAATAATAATAATAATAATAATAATAATAATAATAATAATAATAATAATAATAATAATAATAATAATAATAATAATAATAATAATAATAATAATAATAATAAAGTTGGAAGGGACCTTGGAGGTCAGCAAGTCCAACCCCCTGCTCAAGCAGGTAACCCTATATCATTTCAGACAAATGGCTGTCCAGTTTCTTCTTAAAAACTTCCAGTGTTGAAGCATTCACTGCTTCTGGAGGCAGGTTGCTCCACTGGTTAATTGTTCTAACTGTCAGGAAGTTTCTCCTTAGTTCCAGGTTGCTTCTCTCCTTGGTTAGTTTCCATCCGTTGCTTCTTGTCCTGCCTTCAGGCGCTTTGGAGAATAGCTTGACTCCCTTTTCTCTGTGGCAGCCCCTGAGATATTGGAACACTGCTATCATGTCCCCCCTCATCCTTCTCTTCATTAAACTAGACATACCCAATTCCATTAACCTTTCCTTATATGTTCCTTATATAGTAAAGTATGATGTCTTGTAGGCAACATAAAATTGTGTTGCACCCATAGAAGAGAAAGATACTTTGGATCTGCCCGAGGATATATAGAAGGCTGTAGTAAAAGTGTTAAGGGAGGTTAGCAGAAAAAGTAACTCTCAGTATTTTAGTGTTTTTTTAAAGGTAACAATGTGATTAAGCTTTTATCTTTTCTATCACCTAATTTTAAACTTAGCATGTTTACTATGCTTGCTATATGCTATTGTGATTCCACAGTATCACATAATAGTTGGTCTCTCCGTGGATCTGATCCTTGACTTATGAATGTAACGGAACCTGCCCACCATGGTCGTAAGTTGTGATGGTTGATCTTATGATCTTTTTTGCGACAGTTATTTGGTGAACACGATGATTGTAGAGTGCCACTACAGTCATTAAATGAACCAATGGTTTGCTATGGGCACGGTTTTGCCGAAAACCAAAAGTCAAAAGTTTTGCTGATTTTCAGCAAAACTGTCATAAGCTAGACAAGATGGGCGGCACACAAATCTAATAAATAATAATATAATTAATATAATAATATAATATAATATAATATAATATAATATAATATAATATAATATAATATAATATAATATAATATAATATAATATAATATAATATAATATAATATAATATAATATAATATAATATTATAATAATATAAACTGAGTTTATCCATTGCAATGATGGTATGAATTATCCTATTAGGACTGAGAAACAGTGGTGGGATTCAGCCAGTTCACACCAGTTCGGCAGAACCGGTAGCTAATTTTTTGTGGCCCAGGCCCAGAATGGACTTCCAGAAGCGGCATCCACACAGAGAACCGGTTGTTCACCTATTTGAATCCCACCACTGCTCAGAAAGGTCTGGGCTCTGTTGTGGTTGTAAGTCAAGGACCACCTGTATTCTGTATTCTGGAAGGAACAACCAATGGACGTTTACAAACAGGACCAAGTCCACATGATACTGAAAAAACGAGGCTCCCAGGCCAGTTAAGTTCCAGTGAGTCACAGAGGGAGAGCAGAGGGCAAAGAGAAGTAGCAGTGGGCCTTATGCTGTGGGCGAATTAAGACTGAAAGGGTATCCAACTGCAAAATAAAAAATGCAGTGCTGCAAAGGTTTCAGTGACTGGATTGGGTCACACTGTATTTCAGGAATAACAGACGTATTGCAGACAGTTGCAATACTGTTGCAATATTTATTCATTCTTAATAAGGGTTTTTATTATTATCAAATTATAACAAATTCATTATTACATTTATTAACAAAGGGGCATTCAAGGCAGTGCTCCAGTACAACACCAAGGTGATAGAATGATTGCAATTCAAATCTAAGGAAAGCCAAAGAATACAGGTGGTTCTTGCTTAGCAATCAGTCACTTTGCGGCCTTTCAAATGTACAACTGACCCCCCCCAAAAGGTACTTATGACCGAGATTCAAAGTTCTGATATCCATCCCCACCCCCACCCCCGCCCCTCCATTTTGAGCACTTGGCAAGTGACTTGCATTTGCAGCCTTTTGCAGTGTCACATTGTCAGAAACTAGGGCTTATTTCCAATTTCCAACCAAAACACCCATAGCGAACAATTGTTTTAACAATTGTGGCCTTTGCTTAATGAGCACGGTGTTCGCTTAAATGTTGTCAAACGGGTCAGTCACGTGATGACCTGCTTAACAACCAACACAATTCACAAACATAATTCCAGGCTCAATTACTGTCATAGGTCAAGGACTACCTGTATTACAGTGATTCGAGCCTATGTATTACTCCTTCCATAAGTGCAGAGGAAGCAGTAATCAAATAGTTCTAGAATGATTTTCAACACCTTGTCAACATAATACCCAAGAAAATATGTTCTAGTAATTACAAATACTGTGTTCCAAGAGTACTTTACATATTGAATATCGCCCTACGCACAACACTGAAACCAAATTGACTATATATCTTCAAGCAAAGGTGAGGAAATTTTATTTAGTGAGTCAAAACAAGACTGCTCCTACCATAATCATAAACACCTTGCAAAATTACAACTAAAGGAAGCAAATGCAATCATCAAACCAACAAGGTACAACCTTGGCAATGTGCCATGTTATTAAATAATGAGGAATAGATTTAATGGATTGGATTTGATCCATAAACTGCCTGAAGACCTCTGGAACAAAATGCATGACATAATTAAAGGTAAATCAAACAAACACATCCTGGGGAAAATTGTTGAGAATACCATGGAGTACAACTCACTTAGTATTAAATGAAATAAAACCACATTTCTCATTGGAAGCACTAATATTGTTTGTTTGTTTGGTTGGTTGGTTATTGTCATCAAGGTGTCTTAGCAACCAGAGATAGATTTTTTTCACTATAATGATCTGTCCCTAACTTGTTCTTTCAGATCTTCCAACATTTCACCCATCACCAAGGTAATTTGAGTCCACTCATCCTGCTGCTGGTCAATGAAGCAAATACTTAAATATTCTGGACAGACAGTGGTGCAAAAGAGTAATGGAGGAAGACCTTAAAGTTTGGGGGGGGGGGGGAAATCAAAGAATTTTTAAAAAGAAGCTGACTGAGCAGCTAGATGCATAGAAAGCAAAGCAGCTAGATGCTTAGAAGAATTCAAAGAAGTAATTTCTGACAAGCAATCCCAATGAAACAATGTCTATTGTGTCATGAAGACTCAGAAGCAACTAATCAATTGCACAAACCACAAATACAGAGCCATACACAGCCTTGATATGCAGCTTGACAGTTACTACTGCCCCCACCAGTAATCTTTATCAGACATCCTGCTAATTCTGGCATGTGATGGGGCTTTCAAAGCCTGCATAGTTGAGAGACTGAAAAGGAAACTGACTTTATTGACAAGTAAAAAGAGAAAGATGACAAAAGGCACATAGGTTCTGTAGCACCATATCCTGGACCTCGTAGCACTGAGGTGTGTGACCATTAAAATCAAACTTTCCTCTCTCCCTGTATAGGAAATAGGCCAAGCTCCTAAGAGATAGTCTAGTTTTATTTGAAGAAAAAAAAATGTAAAAATTATTTTGCAACTTGTGTCACATGCAAAGCATTCATTGATAAAGGAGAAAAACATGCAGATCTTTTCAAAATAGGCAGTATGGGGGGGGGGGGTTGGAACTCCAATGGAAAAAATTCCAGTATAAACACTATGAAGTTCTGATCAGTTCACTGGATGATAGAGCTGTTATTAATGTAGACATAGGATGATATGAAGAGGCGACAATTTGCATAAGGACTGAGACCTTGTAGAGACAATAGTCACCGGAGACAACAACTTAACTTAAACACACACCTTGTCAAAATAAAAGCAAGTCTCATGCAATATTTCTAGCTAAGCTTGTTACTTATTCCTTAGGATGAACTGATGCCTGAAGCTAAAGTTCCCTTACTTGCTTTCATGGACTTCTTTTTCAATTTTTTCTATATTTTTCTTTTCAATAATAATAACTTAACCACGAGCCAGCAGTGTGCAGCAGCCGCCAAAAAAGCTAATAAACAGAGGCATAGAATCAAGATCACGCGAAGTATTAGTACCGCTTTATAAAACCCTAGTAAGACCACACCTGGATTACTGCAGCCAATTTTGGTCACCATATCACAAAAAAGATGTTGAGAGTTTGGAAAAAATTCAGAGAAGAGCAACTAAGATGATCAAAGGCCTGGAGACTAAAACATACGAAGAAGGGCTGCGGGATTTGGGTCTGGCTTAGTAGTCTAAAGAAAAGAAGAAATAGGGGAGACATGATAGCAGTATTCCAGTATCTGAGGGGCTGCCACAAAGAAGAGGGGGTCACGTTATTCTCCAAAGCACCAGAGGGAAGGAGGAGAAACAATGGTTGGAAACTGATCAAAGAGAGAAACTACACTTGGAATTCTGCTAGCAGTCAGACAGGATTTTTTGCTACTTTTTTTTTTTTTTGCTACTCAAGTTGCAAAAAATAATAAAATTGGGTTTATCCAGCTATGAGCATTGCAGACTTACCTGCTGGTAATAATTATTTTATTTACAAAAATATATGCAGGGCATCATTTTAAGCAATCATTCTTGCAGCAGGTAGTAGGAACCTGAAGAACAACTGATTTTACATATTCAGTATTTATCCTTCTATGTCTTCATTAGGAATGCTAACAAATTGCTAGTTTTCCTGCTTCTTTGCCCCTTTCTCAGCCTGTCCAAGTCTTCAATAGTGTAGGGTCTCCTGCTTGGGTGAGGGGTTGGACTAGATGACCTACAAGGTCCCTTCCTACTCTGTTATTCTAATTCTAATTCAATATTTGAGGAAAATCCATGCCATCATCCTCTATCACAAATGTCTTGTATAAACTTTAGCTCTTGCATTTTAAACGTTCTTGGGTTTGATTTGCTAACAATCCATCTGCATGTCCATGAAATAGTGGCCCAACAATCTCCTTTTGCCTTTGTAACAACTGTTTGAAGTTGATGTCAATAAAAACGAAGAATTTGCTTTGTGCACCCAGAAATGAGGCTCAGCTAGGATTCAAGTCAGGCTTTGCCACGATTGTTGATCAAAAGAAACAAAACTCACCCAGGCTGCTGCCGCCTTCCAATTTCTCCGTTTACAAGGTGGCACTTGAAAGCTTAAAAGTGACACGCCTTACACTCTTAATTACTGATCGTACAAAGAGATTTCTTAAATAAGGCAGATAATTGTGTCAGCTTAGGTCAACTGCTTGCTAAGAATGGTGCTTCTATGCAAGTCCAAACCAGTAGAACATGAACAGTCAGGAATGAGCAAGTATTTATTATGGGTTCTACACGAGATGATGTAGACCAATTTTTCTCCTCTTTCCACTTTGCCAGTGGGCACCTCTTTGCAGTAAGATCAAGGACGATATTGTTCTCATCAAAGCACTTTGGAGAATTACAAATGGGTGGATATAATGATGAACACAGTCTTGATGTGTGGTGCCAGAACACACATACTCATGTATTTTAGAGCCATGGTGGCGCAGTGGTTAGAATGTAGTACTGCAGGCTACTTCTGCTAACTGCCGGCTGCCAGCAGTTCGGCAGTTCGACTCTCACCAGCTCAAAGTTAACTCAGCCTTCCATCCTTCTGAGGTTGATAAAATGAGGGTCCAGATTGTTGGGGGCAAGATGCTGACTCTGTAAATTCCTTAGAGAGGGCTGTAAAGCAACATTGACTTCTCCAATGAATTTGCACACATGATGTAAGAACAACAACAACAACAACAATAATAATAATAATAATAATAAAGTTGGAAGGTACATTTGAGCTCATCTAGTCCAACCCCCTGCTCAGGCAGGAAACCCTATACCAGTGATGGCGAACCTTTTAGAGACCAAGTGCCCAAACTGCAACCCAAAACCCACTTATGTATTGCCGGGTGCCGGGTGGGCGTGGCCCACCGGGTGGGCGTGGCTATGGTGGTCATGGCAGATGGGTGGGCGTGACCAGGGTAGGTGTGGCCAGCTTGATGTTACTCGTGGGGAGGGACGCCTGTGGGGGCCGGGCAGGGTTGGGGGAGATCCAGGGGGTCTCTGGCGGGTGGGGCGGTGGGCAGGAGGTGAGGCAAGGCAAAGCAGGGCAGGGATGCCATTGTCACAGGGCAAGGCAAGGCAGGGACTGGGGCGGCTGCTGCCTGACACCATCGGCCCCCGCACATAGAGGCCAGCGAGCGCATGGGTGCTGGGATGCATCTGGCCATGTGGGACCTCGGCGAGTTAGCGGGCGGCTGGTTGAAGAGGACGGTTGCCATCTCTGGAGCATGGCGCATGTGCCCACAGAGAGGGCTCTGAGTGCCGCCTCTGGCACGCATGCCATAGGTTCGCCACCACTGCCCTATACCATTTCGGACAAATGGCTGTCCAGTCTCTTCTTAAAAACTTCCAGTGTTGGAGCATTCACCCCTTCTGGAGGCAGGTTGTTCCACTGGTTAAGTAACTGTCAGGAAGTTTCTCCTTAGTTCTAGGTTGCTTCTCTCCTTGATTAGTTTCCATCCGTTGCTTCTTGTCCTGCCTTCAGGCGCTTTGGAGAATAGCTTGACTCCCTCTTTTTTGTGGCAGCCCCTGAGATATTGGAACACTGCTATCATGTCCCCCCTCGTTCTTCTCTTCATTAAACTAGACATACCCAATTCCAGCAACCGTTCCTTGTATGTTTTAGCCTCCAGTCCCCTGATCATCTTTATTGCTCTTCTCTGCACTCTTTCTAGAGTCTCAACATCTTTTTTACATCGTGGTGACCAAAACTGGATGCAGTATTCCAAGTGTGGCCTTACCAAGGCATTGTAAAGCATTAATACTTCACGTGAAGTATTAATGGTCAAAGTATGGTCAAAGTAAATTAGATGTAGACTTGCAATTTTGGCTTCTAGTGATGTTCCTGGTTTTATACGATTCAGTACTTTTATCTTGGTTGTTCTGTCTATTGTATACTCAATAATTTACATCAGCACCACAGTTCAAAGCTGTCAATTCTTCAATCAGCCATTCTTAGCGTCCATCTCTCACACCCATACGTTATTATAGGGAAGCACATACGTATACACATTCATATAAGGACATTCACATCTTCTTCTGGACTTTTTGCTGGATACTGAAAAACGAAAAACTTCGACTTTAGGTTTTGATTATTAGAATGATTATGTAATTACAGAAAATGCTTGAAATGTTATGAAATGTAAAGCAAAATGTTGATGTTGTGTTGTTTTTGTAATCTACTGCACCAAAGAAAATCAGTAAATTTGGGGGGCTATAGTTGGAATAGAACTGGGGTATCTCTAATCCTGGTCCAACTATTTAATCACTATACCAGACTGGCTTTTGTTTAAGAATTCCTCTTAATTCCTACTGTTTTTAGAAAATAGAAATATGCCTATAATTCAGTTAAAGAACTGAATTTCAGAATCTTGTTGTGAATGTAATCATTCCTCTCAGGATGAAGTATCTGGGGCATTTAGAAGGGAACTTTACAATTGTAAGATGCTGTTGTATTACTTAAAGCAGGGCTTTTCAACCTTTTCACCGATTGTACCACTTTTAGGATATGGCAATATTCGAGTACCACCTAGCAAGGTGTCAAAAACGTGGTGACAAAAAAAAAACCTGTTCAAAGTTGCAATTGCACTGAAATGACTTATGACCATTTTTCACACTTATGACCATTGCAGCAACAGGGTCATGTGATTTATATTTGGATGCTTGGCAACTGATTCATATTTATGATAGTCACAGTGTCCCAGGGTCATGTGATCCCCTTCTGCAACCTTTTGACAAGCAAATCAATGGCAGAGCTGCTGGTGGCCAAGTGCTAAGGCGGGACTTCCTTTCCCTGCCTCCCTTTTTCTCATTCCCATCTCCTTCTGAAGGAAGAATTTGAACCCCCCCCCCATATTTTCCCTCTTCCATATATTGATCAAACAAGGAAAGGCCTCCAGAGACAGAAAAGACAAGCTGCTGAGTGAACTAGCTTAAAAAGGCACTTCCCCTTTAAGAATTAGCTACTGGCTAGAAAGGAAAGTAAGGAGCCCAGTCAGAGAATTAATGGCTCAGTGACAAGCAATTTAAAAATGATTTACATTTGTATTCCAAAACCCTTGCCCAGATAACATCACTATCAAGTAAATTCAAAGTACAACATTTTGACTTTTCCAGAACTCTTCTTCAAGAGATGTAATAAATACAGAAAAGGAAAAAGTGGAGGGAGACTAGGATACAATTCCTTTACTTGGTATTTACCCCCCACACACACAACCCTAGTATGTAAAAGAGTTAGGGCTGTGTGATTAATTGCCAAATAAAAGGGGAAATGAATTGTGTAATATCACCTCTTGCTCCTGTAATGTTGAGGCATATGATTAGGAAAATAAGCACCTCCACCCATGTAATGAGATAGACTAATCTCACAACAGATAAATCAAAGTTTATTAACAGGGGAAAACAGGAGAGTAAATTTGTTTTCTTGGGTTTTAATAGGCATATGTTAAACACTCCATAGCAAGAGAAATAAAACATAGATCTGTTCAAAATAAAATCAGCATCTGAACATTACACACAGAGAGAGATACATTTTTCTTCCATTCAGTTGTGTCTGATTCTTGGAGACTGCCTGGAGATTGTCTCTTTCTTAGGGCTGAGAGAAAGTGACTGGTCCAAATTACACAGCTAACATTGTACCTAAGATGGAGCTAGAACTCATGGTCTCCTGGTTTCTAGTCTGATGCCTTAATCCAGGGGTCTTCAAACTCGGCCCTTTTATGACTCATGGACTTCAACTCCCAGAATTCCTCAGCCAGTGTTGAACTCCATGAGTCATAAAAGGGCTGAGTTTGAAGACCCCTGCCTTAATCAAACTGGCTCATATTCTCTCTCTCTCTCTCTCCCTCTCCCTCCCTCCCGCTGTCATTGTGAGCATAGCATGATGCTATTGCCACAGACAACTATATATTAACTCTCTATTACTGCCATTTAATGGTGAATCAGAGTTCTCCACCTCACAACACTGCACATGTCATTCTTGGTTCTTTGGGCCTGGCTTTAACTGACCAATAGAGGTAACACACAAACACACACACACACACACACACACACACACACAAATCCACCTAATCAGAGCCCAGTCTCTGAGTCTCATCGGGTCTCATTGGGTCAAGGACTATCAACATTTTCTATATCCCATTCCAAATCTATGCTGTTTTTCAGTTCCTGTATTTGTGCAAATTGGATGGATGAAGGGCAGGCTACTCTAAGAGAAAGCTCTATTGTTTTTTTGTTTATTTTGCTTTGCGTTGCCAGTCATGGCATCAGAACAACAACTGACTTCAATTCTACCTAGTCTTTGATTCCCTGGCTTACGTATTTGTGTACGTTTCTCTCTTTTTTTACTTAATGAATATCCCTGTCTGTACAATAACCGGTACATTATAACAATTGGTACTTTCCAAGCTTCCCAGTCCAGATGAGGAAAAGAAAAAAAAACACACACACCTCACTCTGGTCCAATAAGCCTGGGGATGGGGGGGAAGCTTCGAAGCAACAGAACACTGAAGGCTTATTCTTACCCAGGGAACCCATTACCGTAAATGATGAATCTTTCTCATTAAGTAATCTATTTCAGCCACTAATGATGTGAGATCCTGGGAAGGAAGATTATAGAAGCTGCTTTCATCCCCTGAACACAAACTCCATCTAAATTAAGAGCCCAGAGATAATTAATCTCAGCAAAGAAGGTAATGCTCCCAAACTCATGACAGAACTCACGACAACAAAGCACCTCTTCATTGCAGATACTGTGGCTCTGATATTTCAATGTTTTCAGGCAGTTAATGAGAAAATCGTTAAGTCACAACCGAAGAGAATGGAAGACCATTGAAGTTCAAAATGCTGTAAAGAAATTCTGGGTGTAATTCTGATCAATAGTTTTAAGTCAGAGGTTTTGGGTTTTTTTCCCCCTCTTTTAATGTTTTAGTTTGTCCCGTGTTTGCTGTCTGGTGTTTTATGCAGAATTTTGGTCTACAACCATATAATTAAAATGTCTTACATTTTCTTAAAACTTAAAATGATTTTTTTTAAAAAACTTTTGGCTTTATCTTTAATGTCTTTTTCTTTTTCTCACTATGTTAGTTTGTTTTTATTGTTTTGTAAAATCTTTAATAAAAATTTAGCACACAAAAAAAAGAAAAGAAAGCAGTTGGATTCCCCGCAAAATTCCATCAATTTCAACTTACTGCTTAACTGCTGAAATTATCTGGAAACCAAAGCACAGCAATTGTTTTCTCCCTTTCCTTTTAAGTGACTTTCCTGTAATTTCTTGCTGCTTGCTGATATTTTTGTTGGAGAGGGCGAGGGGAAACTGGTTTGTCAATTCCTGGCAGGTATCTTACATGCAGCAACAAAGCCAGAGGTATTTGTGGCCACACTTGAAATAGTCTACTAGAGAAGAGCCACTGATTTCATGCCCATAGGATTTAGTACAGGGAGAGACTGGCAGATCATGTCTGCTGACTGAATGGAGGAATTTTGAGCAAGGGAACTTCTTTTAATTCAGTGTAGTTGGGTGTAGTCTATTTTAGATAACAGAATAACAGAATTGGAAGGGACCTTAGAGGTCCATCTAGTCCAACCCCCTGCTCAAGCAAGAAACCATATACCATTTCAAACAAATCATTGTCCAATCTCTTCTTAAAAACTTCCAGAGTTGGAGTAATCAGAACTTCTGGAGACAGGTTGTTCCACTGATTAATTGTTCTAACTGTCAGGAAATTTCTCCTTAGTTCTTGGTTGATTCTCTTCTTGATTAGTTTCTACCCATTGCTTCTTGTCCTGCCTCCAGGTGATTTGGAGAATAGCTTGACCCCCTCTTCTTTGTGGCAACCCCTTAGATATTGGAACACTGCTATCATGTCACTCCTAGTCATTCTTTTCATTAAACTAGACATAACCAATTCCTGCAACTGTTCTTCATATGTTTTAGCCTTCAGTCCCTTAATCATCTTCGTTGCTCTTTGCACTCTTTCTAGAATCTCAACATTTTTTTTATATTAGAGCAACCAAAACAAGATCTAGGCAGGATTGCTAGTTCTGAGCATCTTCCTCTAAAACATTTTAGCAAGTAAACCTTTCTTACACTGTGGGAATTTCCAAAAGAGTATATTTAGAAACTGTCATTCATTTTGCACAAATATGCAAAAAATATTCCCTGCCATTAAAATATTTTCATGCTGTAAGACACCCTACATGATTTCTTTGGACTCTGTTCTACCCCACACTCTTTCTTAGGCCTTGTTTCCGATATTTTGAACCCCATTTTCATCCCACTGTTTCCAATCCCTCAAACATTGTCCATTGTTAGGCGCAAAGGATTAGGATTATAAGTTGCAGTTCAAAGATACATTGCTTAAAGTCTGTACATGAGAATCTAGTCAACTAAAGTTCAACACTAAATTGGCACCAGGTAAGGGTCAATAGAATTTGGACTTGAACTGTTTGTGGCAACGTAAGGACTCTGTGCTGATGATGCACTTAACTCCGCCCCTCAGCTCTGCATGGTAAGAAAACTGAATGGTGGTTTGCCAAGGAAACCCTCACCCAAATGACCCCCAACCCACTCCTCAATCTGTCTTATAGTCTTGGTATTTTAAGGCCACCTCTCATCTCAGTGTGGATCTGAATGCAGAATACAGAATAATAGAGTTAAAAGGGACCTTGGAGATTCTCTAGTCCAGGGGTGTCAAACTCAATTTCATTGAGGGACGCATCAGCATTGTGGTTGTCCTCGGGGGGCCGGGTAGGTGTGGCCAGGGTAGGTGTGGCCTAGTGGGTGGGTGTGGCTGGAGTGGGTGTGGCCTACTGGGTGGGCATGGCCAGCTCTACATCGTTCGCATCAAGGGTGCCTGTGGGGGCCTGAGCAGGAGTGGGACAGTGTACATTGGCTCCCGGACGGCCGGGGCCAAGGCAGCGGGGGCCATTCCCTGTTTCCAGGATGGCTTCGCGGGCCACATGAAACCACGTCGCGGGCCGCATCCAGCCCCCGGGCCTTGTGTTTGACATGTCTGCTCTAGTCCAACCCCATGCTCAAATGTGATCCTGCTCCGCCTTTCTGTGAACAGCTATGGTCGGTTAGGTGCTTCCAATTAATTTCTTCCATGAGGGAGATAGATGTTTTTTAAATATGATGTATAAATAAGTAAATAAATAATTTTAGGCATACGTAAATGTAGCAGTGGACATCAAGTTGGAAGAGGCTGCCTGACGTGTGTTTGAAATCAGAGTCCGTTCTTTTTCAAATAATTCTATTAAGCTTCATAATATAAAACACAAATGAAAATGAAAATAGTGAGAAAATGAGGGAGGGGAAAGAGGAGAGATAGAAATGCAGGGAAAAGAGGAAAACGGGGGAAAAAAGCATTGACTTCTAACTCTTTTTAGCACAATAGAATAAAATAATAACATTACAGCCTAAACTTTTTAATTTTGCATACTTAATATGTACTAGCCATTTCTACAACAAACTTATCTAATCAGCAAACAACAAAGTCAAAGTTTCATCTTTTCCCCTCTCAAGTGCAAAATCCAGAAACAGTTTGCAAGATGTGTTTTTTTTCTTTGTTCAGAGCAATTAATTTAGCCATCTCTGCTATTTCCATCAGTTTTTGCAGCCTTTCATCCATTGTGAGGAAGAAAAGTTATCTTTCCATTTTTGTGCATAAAGCATTCTTGCTGCTGTCAACATATAAAACAGCAAAGATCCAGATTTTTCTTTCTCCAAAATAAGGGTCCTTTTCTAAGCTGCTTTGCATTATTCTTGGAATAGTCTTGGAACTATTTGAAATAAAGCTAAATGGGTCATCTTTTTAAAGGAATCAAATAAATGTGGGTTAATAAAGAAATTAATTAGTTGAAATGCCACATTTTCCTTCCTTCTTTTTTCCTCCCCTTAACCTATAATTATTTCCTTTCCTTCGTTTTCTCTTTTGTTCTCCTCCCCTTTGCTTTGATTCCTGTGTACAAAATGGACTGCAGTGTATGAATCATTATCCAGTTGCATTTTTTCCCCGCTAAAACCTCTCATCTTTAAGAACTATATGTCAAGGAAATGAAGCCAACTGAGCTTTTCACTTAGAATGATTCCAGTTTAAAAAAATCTGTTTTTAAATCTGGATGAGAACAGCTGCTGGTTTTTTTGTTTTTTGTTTGGTCTTTGGGAATTCAGCTTTTTTCATCTATTGTCAGAAAAAAGAAAGTGGTACTCAAGGCAGATTTATGGGTTTTGTCCCAGGATTTGCAGATTTCCTCTTTAACTGCTTGGGCACTAATTGCTGTCAATTTCTTCTGCAAGAATCTGATTCTCTTAGATAAGAGACCTGCCTCCAGAAGCTGTGAATGCTCCAACACTGGAAGTTTTTAAGAAGAGACTGGACATGGTATAGGTTTCCTGCCTGAGCAGGGGATTGAACTAGATGACCTCCAAGGTCCCTCCCAACTTTATTATTATTATTATTATTATTATTATTATTATTATTATTATTATTATTATTATTATTATTATTATTATTATTATTATTATTATTATTATTATTATTATTATTATTATTATTATTATTATTATTGTTGTTGTTATTATTATTATTATTATTATTGTTATTGTTGTTGTTGTTGTTGTTATTGTTGTTGTTATTATTATTATTATTATTATTATATTATTATTATCATCATCATCATCATCATTATTATCATTATCATTATTATTATTAATAATTTAGACATGAACCTCAGTCAAATTGACTGGCGCTGATGGTTGACATGGGTTGCTGACAGCATCCTACGTATCAACTAGGTACCTCCTTAAAATGTAAGATGTTCCGAGTAGCGCAGTTTTTTGTAGCATTGCTGGAGTTATTGCAGGAAGCTGCAGTTTCTTGAAATATTTTGCAAAGTTTTTATTATTATTATTATTATTATTATTATTATTATTATTATTATTATTATTATTATTATTATTATTAAGTAGTCCTCAATTTACGACCACAATTGAGCCCTCAATTTCTGCTGCTAAGCAAGACATTTGTTAAGTGAATTCTGCCTCATTTTACGACCTTTCTTGCCATAGTTGTTAAGTGAATCACCACAGTTGTTAAGTTAGTAACACGGTTATCAAGTGAATCTGGCTTCCCCATTGATTTTGCTTGTCAGAAGGTCGCAAAAGGGGATCACATGACCCTGGGACACTGCAACCGTCATAAATATGAGTCAATTGCCAAGCGTCTGAATTTGGATCATGTGACCATGGGGATGCTGCAACGGTCGTAAGTGTGAAAAACAGTCATAAGTCCCTCTTTTCAGTGCAGTTGTAACTTCAAACACTCACTAAATGAACTGTTGTAAGTCGAGGACCACCTGTATTAGGAGATTTTTGCTTTTCTTTCTTCATGGTCTTATAATCTGCTTAGACTGAACATACTAGAAATATAGAAATATAGTTATTGATGTACAGATAGTCCTCAATTCACAACTACAATTGGGAGCAGAATGTCCATTGAAAAACAAGTCAGTCATTAAGTGAGTCATGCCAAACTTTACAACCTTTTTTTTTTTGCCATGGTTGCTAAGTGAATCGCTGCAGTTTTCAGTGAATCATGTGGTGGTTAAGCAAATCTGGCTTGCCCCACTGATTTTGGTTGTCAGAAGCAGGCTGGGAAGATCTGGCAATCATACGACCGTGGGATGCTGCAACCATCATAAATGCAGGCTGGTTGTAAGGACCAGCTAAACACCCAAGAAAGCAGAACTCTTGAAACAGGCATTGTCTCAAAAGGAACTTTTATTGGGGGCTAGTGACAGTAGGGAAGTCAAGGCGAGATCTGGGGAAAATCCCGCTCAAACGGTATAGTTAAACAAACAATCTTCCTCCTCCCACCACAGTAATAATAATAATAAAGTTGGAAGGGACCCTGGAGGTCATCTAGTACAACCCCCTGCTCAGGCAGGAAACCCTATACCATTTCGGACAAATGGCTGTCCAGTCTCTTCTTAAAAACTTCCAGTGTTGGAGCATTCACCGCTTCTGGAGGCAGGTTGTTCCACTGGTTAATTGTTGTAGCTGTCAGGAAGTTTCTCCTTAGTTCTAGGTTGCTTCTCTCCTTGATTAGTTTCCACCCGTTGCTTCTTGTCCTGCCTTCAGGCACTTTGGAGAATAGCTTGACTCCCTCTTTTTTGTGGCAGCCCCTGAGATATTGGAACACTGCTATCATGTCCCCCCTCGTTCTTCTCTTCATTAAACTGGACATACCCAATTCCAGCAACCGTTCCTTAGATGTTTTAGCCTCCAGTCCCCTAATCATCTTTGTTGCTCTTCTCTGTACTCTTTCTAGAGTCTCAACTTAATGTCCATTTGAAATCCAGCCAATCCACAGGTGGCACGATGTTTGGGTAACTGGCATAAGTTGGCCCGCATCTCAAGGTCTTCTCCAGTTTCCTTTTTCTGTAACCGTCTCCCTGATAAGGGAGACACATTCTTCTCGCATATGGATAGAGGCGGGAGAGGAAGGATAGAAAGCGAAAGCAGGCCCCCAAATAAGAGTACATATGCAGGGAAAGCAAATAAGGGTTTGGGGACCTGACACTGGTTGCCAACAGCCCAGATTTTGATTATGTGACCGTAGTAGGGATGCTGCAACCGTTGTAAGTGCAAAATATGGGTTATAAGTCAATTGGTCAGTTGTAACTTTGCTAAATGGTAGCTAAACGAGTGATTGCAAGTTGAGGATTACCTGTGTATAGCTGCTTTGGTTGAAGGACACTCGAACCAAAAATACTTTTACATTTAACTTTAAAATATCTTTATTTAAGTACCTACGCAGATCTTCAATGAAGGCTGGAGTTAGAAAGGACCATTCCAGCCACTAAGCTCAAATCTTGCTCGGACAAGAGTTGAATCCAAATTAAGGCGTCCCAGACAGATGGCTGTCCAGCCCCTCTATTTGTACCCAGCCATTAAAGGGCACGCATATCACCTTTGTCCATAATCCATTTCACTGTTAAACTGCCTTGGTGAAGTTCGTTCTGACCTCATTTTAAGCAAGCTCATTTGTTGTTCTTAGCATCCTTCATTAATCTCAACATTCACTTTATTGAGATTAATTCAAGGTTGCCCGACTGTCCTCTTCCTTTGAGACTTCCTTCTCTTTCCATTTCTTGTATGCATCTCTGCCTTCACATCTTCGTTAAGGTCTTTTAGGGAGCTGTATTGTTCTTTTCTGCTGTCATCCTTTTTTTCTTCTCCCCTCCTCACTGGAATTGTTTGCAAAATGTGCTTTTAGGAACTCCCACTTCTTTTGAGCTCCCTTCCCCTTTAATTTCTCTTTCCATTCTTTCCCAATATTGATCTACATTTATTAAGAAATCCAAGGACAGAAAAAAGGCAGGGTATGAATCAATATGTGGATATAATCGAAACCAGGATGAAGAAGTATAGGGAACAGTATTGGTATAATCTTCTTCTTCTTCTTCTGCCCTATCCGTTATCGGATGTTGGCGATCATGTTGGCGATCCTGTTTTTATCAGCAGCCGCACGAAAAAGTGCTGCTGAGTTTTGTCCAAACCAGTCACTTAGATTTTGAAGCCATGATGTTCTTCTTCTGCCTGGACCTCGTTTGCCTTCAATCTTTCCCTGGAGGATTAAATGGAGTATGCCGTATTTTTCTGGGTGTCGCATCACATGTCCGAAATATTCTAGCTTTCATTTTTTAATTGTTTTGATGATTTCCCTGGGCTTTCCCAGGCAGCTTAAAACCTCCTCATTTCTGATCTTGTCCACCCAGCTTATACGTAACAGCCGCCTGTAAATCCACATTTCAAATGCTTCTAGTCTCTTCAGGTGGCCTTCTGTCAGAGACCAACTCTCTACTCCATAGAGCAGGATAGAAAAAATATAGCATCTGACAAGCCTGATTTTCAGTCTTAGGCTTATGTCGTGACTGCAGAAGACCTTGGTATAATAGTGTTGTTATATTATATTATAAGTATAATTTATTATATTATTATAATTATGTTATTAGACCAATAGCGGTATAATACTATTATGTACATTTAGATGTTCTTCTTTCATATTGATCGCTCCCTTTTCTTTTGCTTACCATATATACCACATTTTCTCCAATTGTTATACTCTAAAAAGAAATACAGGTAGTCCTCGACTTACAACAGTTCATTTAGTGACTGCTTGAAGTTACAATGGCACTGGAAAAGTGACTTATGACTGTTTTTCACACTTATGAAGTTGCAGCATCCCCATGGTCATCTGATCAAAATTCAGCCGCTTGAAGCACTGCCTTTGAACTGGGGCATGGTCCATTCATGGTCTCACTGGCTACGCTACAGTGCAAAAATAAAAAGCTTGCTTATAACTGGTGTTGCTCAGCTTAAACCTGAGTGATTCTTTTAAAGACAAGTTACAATCCATCTCATGCTTAATGCTAAAATATGTAAGTTCCTCAAAAAACTGCAGTGAATGTATAGAGGCTTGATCATCTGGAAAGAGTGTATTATGCAGGAGTGCTTCAATTTTATCTTGCTTGCTAGAATATCTGAAGATAACATGAATTAAAGGAGGAAAGTTTGGCTTAAAAAAAAAAAAATTCAGCCGCTTGACAACTAGCTCATATTTATCACAGTTTCAGTGTCTAGAGCCATGTGATCATTTTTGCGAACTTCTGACAAGCAGTCAATGGGGAAGCCAGATTCACTTAACTGCCATGTTATTAATTTAACAACTACAGTGATTCACTTAACAAGAAAAGTCGTAAAATGGGCATAATTCACTTAACTGTAATTAATGTAATTAATGACACTCACTTAACAACAGTAATTTTGGGTTCAATTGTAGTCGTAAGTCAAAGATTAGCTGTACTTCAATGGTTATTTGTACATTTATATATGTATGTTTCAAACTCTAATAGGTATGTTTCCAAAAAATTATGCTGTTTTAGTGTTCCTTAAAATAATGACTTGGACTTCTCTAGCAATTATCTTCATTGTACACTTTATTCATTCCTTGAAATCTGTCTGTCTGCTTTATATACTCCATCCAGCCTCTGCTTACTCAGCAACCACTTAATTACTCCCACTGTGCAAACAGCAAACCTTAAAGCACATCCCTTATAACAGCGATTCACCTCCTAAGAATTCAGCATAGTTTCGGCCTATCAACTCCTATAATTATTTATCTTTCAAATTATTTGAACTTGACAAACGCTGTATATAAATGATTTTTCTAAAAACCGAAGAGGGTTTGTTGCTGGATAGTGAAAGTGTAACCCTACGAGTACGGATATATTATGCCTCCCATCATTCTCAGCCAGCATGGCCAACTATCATGGATAATGGAGATCACAATTGAGATAGCTATATGGGGTCCTTAGTGCTCTCTGAGCTTGGTTGTTTTCTTGTAGACGGTTCATTACCAAACTAGGTAACATCATCAATGTTAGTACGGATTTGCTTTCATTTTATATTCTAGTGGCTTGTTCTGTCAGTGTTGGTAGGAATGTTTGTGATAGTTCCTTGATTGGGCTGTTGTTTACAGTTAGCTTCTTTGGCAGTTGGCTAATTGGGGTATTGCTTGCTTTTTGATTGTTGGTCTAGAAAACACTCCCCCAATACTGACAGGACAAGCCATTAGAATATAAAATGAGAGCAAAGCCTACTACCTATTAGCACTGATGATATTACCTGGTTTAGTAAATGAAACATCTGCAAGAAAATAACCAAGCTCAGAGAGCACTAACGACATCGACGTTCAACTCTGAGCTATACATATTCTCCTCTATGGGATAGCTATTCTCAGCATGAAGCGAGGTTAAAAACATATTTAGTGCTTGGATGGCAGATTACAGGGAAGCTTGGGCTATAGACTAGATTAGGAAGTTGAAAAAAAATATCCTTGAAGATAATCATATTGTTGTAAAAAAAAAAAAGAATATCAGGTTATTTCTGTAAAACCTCCAAAAATCAAACCTTTCAC
Organism: Azemiops feae; assembly: GCA_023970755.1. Taxonomy (NCBI): domain Eukaryota; kingdom Metazoa; phylum Chordata; class Lepidosauria; order Squamata; family Viperidae; genus Azemiops; species Azemiops feae. The sequence continues at coordinate 43,110 of JALGBA010000349.1, read as the reverse complement.
CTTCTAATCTACCTTTCAAAAGGAACCAGATTCCGATAAGCAGCTACCACAGAATCTTTCACACATATACAGAAGTGGGCTACGCTTGCCATTATTGGAAACCTTCAGTAACATTTAGCTATGATTGAAGCCTGAATGTGGAGGTCTCATGAAATAACATTCCTGGGGGGGGAAAGCAAAGTAAGGGGGAGTAGTTGAATTTAACCTATTGCTAAAGCTCACCAGCACAAAATGGGGGAATCAAAGCACAACATTGTTTCTCGGAGGTGTTTCGAAATAGCCAAATCTGGTTTAACCTTTCCTTTTCTATAAACTGTTATATTAATACAAAAAGAGTCACAAGTTTGTACATGATACAAGGATGCCATGCCAATCACAGGAAATATATATTTTTTCTTGTCGTAACCTGCAGGCAGTTCCATTCCCATTTATTAACTTCCAAAAATAGATGTATCTTCAAGTTGGGGATTCAAAGCCCCTAATTGAAATGTTGTGTGTACTTTTAGTGGTACGTATTAGTGAATACCAACTAAATAACACAAAGGAGCAAATCTGATTCTACACAAAATGCCTAACTATTTATTTGAAATTTAATTATTGTGATTTGATAAACGAAAGTTTAAGAAAAGTCATTTGTAAACATGCTACTGTTCAGCAAGCCATCATTATAAGAAATCATTATTACTAATTTAAATTTATTGATCGCCCAACTCCAGTGGACTCCGGACTTGCGCAGCCAATAAACTCTGAATTAACAGTATAAATGAATGTAGAACCCTGTAATTTATTAAAGTAAATAAGCATTGTATTCAAGTATCAGCATTCAGTTAAATTTCTTTTGGTGGAAATCAAAGGAATTCCCTGGAAGCTGGCAAGGTGGAAATATTAAAAATCAATTTCCTGGCAGAAAAAAAAAATTCTACTCTTTAATTTAAAGTGAGTCTTTCAGGGGAGACTGCATCATGGGTCAAAAAAGTCAAGATACACTTTGAAGCCCCATCCCATTTGTTTTCCTTGCAAGATATATTAAAAGGGGGCGGTTCTTCAACTGTGTGGTCATGACCACCATCTTGATTTTTTTTTTAAAAAAAAAACCTTTCAGATGCTCCTGAATATCACAGAAGTGACAAGGCCTCCTTAATTTTACACTACAGTATTAAGCATCAACTCACAAAGCCATTTCAAGATCCTGTTGGGCATAACACAAGTCTGAGTTAATGGCTCATTTCATACACACTGTAAATAACATTGTGAAGTATCAAGCTGATAATTCCACTCCTCTGAAAAAACATTCTCTACACGTACAAGGCTGGTATTTCAGGACTAAATGTACATTAGGAATTGTTTTATTTAGATGTTTTTCTGCAATTATTATTTTTTCTTCTTTAAAAAATAAAACGTGTTAAATCGTATGACTAGACAATCCTCCCTTTCATACATCTAGAGATTCAAATGTATACAGTCCCAAAAATGTTTCTCTACCACGTTTCCTGCTTTTGTAATTATTACTGAATATGTCACAGGTTTGATGTTTTGGAGAAACTATTCCCTGCCTTGAGTTGTGCAAATAAAGGCAGGATATAAATGATATAATAATAGAATTGAAAGAACTGAGAAAATCACAAAACACAATGACCTGCAAATAGAAATAGAATGACTGTGGCAAAAGAAAGCAAAGGTAGTACCAATAGCAATAGGTGCCTTGGGTGCAATCCCAAAAACACTGGGATGAATACCATCGGCATTGACTAACTCACCATAAGTCAATTGCAAAAGGCAGCTTATCTTGGAATAGTTTACATCCTCCAGCAATACCTTTAACACCATCAAACAACATCTGCCTATCCCAGATCCTTAGGAAAAAAAATAGATGGACAAAAATGCCAATTCCAGTCTGAATGTCTGACTGACTATGTTACCAACAACCACAACATAACCGAATGCTCTCTCCTCCTGGCATCTCACAATAAACTCTGATATAGAGAATGTTGATACTATTAAGAAAACTAGTTTACATTATCTGCAGAGATTGACTTTTCTCCTATCTATCTATCTATCTATCTATCTATCTATCTATCTATCTATCTATCTATCTATCTATCTATCTATCTATCTATCTATCTATCTATCTATCTATCTATCTATCTATCTATCTATCTATCTATCTATCTTATCTATCTATCTATCTATCTATCTATCTATCTATCTATCTATCTATCATCAGATTTATATAGCTGCCTATCTCACAAAACAGGACTCTGGGTGGCTTACAATAAAAATAATCAAAGAAAGTGTTATTATCTAACTGCCACCTTTTCTTTATTTGGCCACTAGACTATAAACTGAGAACACTCCCTTCTATCATTGAGGATGTTACCTAGTTTGGGTAATGAAACATCTGCAAGAAATCAACCAGGCTCAGAGAGCACCAAGGACCCCCTGGCTTGGTCTTGACTTGTAGGCTAAGTGGGGCTGTGCCTGGAAGAACTTGGATGGAAGAAGAGCAGGATGTAACACACACACACACACACACACACACAAATCAGCATTCCTGAAAGTAGATGACGTTCTTTCATGCTGTTGCCACAAATATCATCTGGATACCCCCAGGAATCATGAGAAATGGTTCATAATGCCAAGGAGAATTTATTTTTAAAGAAAATATTGCCAAAATATATAAAGGTTATTACAGCAAGCATCTTGATGTAGGAGATACTGTTATCCACCTTTCCTTTCTCATGTGAGTTCTTGTCCTTTCTCATGGATCAAAACAGCTGTTTAATTCCCCCCCCCCCCTAAAGATAGGGAATTGTTATACGGAAAAATAGGAACATTATACATGCTGTCTTGAGCTCCTGAATATAGGCAAGGTATAAATCTTTTACTTAATTTAAAAAAAAATCAAACAATGCACTGAACTGATTAATCAGCTAATTGCTACAAGTATAATAATGGTAATTCTGACATTAAACGCAGATGAAATGACAGAATCCTAGTAAGTAGTTTCACTTTGTGTACATATAGGGCAGCTAATTCTCTACTTCTCTCTCTCTCGTTCCTGCACCCAGTCAAAATCTGCACTCAGTTCTAAAGCAAATGAAAAAAAAAATGATATAACACTTTAAGGGCTTTTCCCTCTGCTTAGCTGAATTGCTCTCCACCCCACCCTATCTGCATAAAATTGATTGTCCCCATTGCCAATCCCTGATCTGCCTTTATTGACTCCATTCTAGTCATTGACATTCTCCAACTTCCCTCCAAGGTCATGGGTAACAAATATTTCAAATGCTCTGAGGCTGCTCCTGGACAAGTCTGGAAGAAGGCGGGAAATGCAAAATAAACAGTGATTATAGCCTATCTATCTTGGATGAGAGGCGAAAAGTCTTCAAAGAAAAACAAGAAAGTCCAGTTGCCTCTTGCAAAAGCACCTTTGGGACCAGGGGATGCAGATGTCGCCAGGCATATTTAGGTACCAAGTGAAGATTCCAGTCCTAACGTGAGCACAAGTATTCAAAGTCATCAAGCCGTTTCCCCCCCTCCAGTAGGAATTTTAGAAAATAATATTTTCCCCGAGTTTTTTTTTTCTTCCAAAAGAAACCGTTTGGAAAGCAGAGCTGAACTTTTCTCAGTTTTTTTTCCCTTTTCTTCAAGAATAATTCTGAGTTATTCTAAATCAAAGCAGGACCTTTTGTTAATAAAAGCCACAATAGAAAGGGGAAAATGTCTTACCTGCACACTTCAGAGCCTTAATTCCTGGATTGTTCAAGAAGCTCAAGGCTCATCCCATTGCAAATTCTTTTGTTTCTCATCCGGTGATGACTCTCGCAAAAGTATGTGACTGTTGCCCAGACTTGCTTAAGCTTTGCAAAGAGAAAAGGCAGGAATTCAATGTTCCTGCACTTTTAAAAAAAAGTCAGAAGACTTTTTTCAAGATTTCCAACTGGCACTGTGAATACTGGGGCAATCTTGTTGTACACATTCCCTATCCAGAGTCATATAATTAACTTTAGTGAACTTAACCACTGTGGAAAGAGAGGGGGAGACAAAAGCCCCAGTTGTTTAAATCCTTAGACGATGAGGAAATGCTGAGATTTCAAGCACATCCAAAGTTTGCTATCCATTTCCTTTCCTCTTTTATTACTATGGCTGGGTCATCAATTCTAGGTGCGGCAGACAACAAATTCCTAACCCATTACTTATCTAAGTTCCCATCATCCACTGCAAAGGTGCATTTTCCTAAACGGAACCTTTAAAAGGTACTGCAGTACAGGTAGCCCTCGACTTACAACAGTTCATTTAGTGACCGTTTGAAGTTACAATGGCACTGAAAAAAGTGACTTGTGACCATTTTCCCCACTTACAACAGTAGCAGCATCCCCATGGTCATGTGATCAAAACTGGCAACTGACTCACATTTATGACGGCTGCATTGTCCCGGGGGTCACGTGATCGCCTTTTGCAACCTTCTGAGGAGCAAAATCAACAGGAAAGCCAGATTCACTTAACAAATGTGTTACTAACTTAATAACTGCAGTGATTCACATAACAACCGTGGTGAGAAAGGTCGTAAAATGGGGCAAACTCACTTAGCGACTGTCTCGCTTAGCAACAGAAATTTTGGGCTCAATTGTAGTCATAAGCCGAGGACTACCTGTATGGATTTCAGATCCATAGAAAGTATAATGGGGTAAGATGGAAGCTGAAATCCAACTTGAGTCTAAGTAAAGGGGGAAAAAATCTCTACTTTTGCCAAAGGCAATTAGCTTTAATTAAGGGTCAATTTAGGAAGATTGAGTAAACTTCAGATGGAAAAACCAAGGTAGTTAACAACAATCACTTGGAAAGCCATCATTAGTAGTTTCTACCTGGCTGGTCACATCACTGTTTTCTCCTCTTTACTTCCCAAATTGCAGGTAGTCCTCATTGAACCACTGCCCTGTTGGGTTATTGTTTGAAGGTACAACAGCATTGAAAAAGTAACTTTACAAATGGTGCTCGCACTTATAACCGTTGCAGTGTCCTGTAATCACTTGATAAACATTTGAGTGCTTCACAGCTGGCTTCCAACAAGCACAATCAATGGAGAAGCCAGCAGTAAAATCACAAGTCGTGGCCATGTGATGCCTCATTTAATGACCACATTGCTTAGCCACAGTTGCCAGTCCCAAATTTGGTCGTTAAGTGAAGACTACTTATAGTTATTTCTAATTTGCCATCTAGATCTAGAACATAGCCCGTCTAGGCCATCCTTTTCTTCCTAGTTTTGCAAATCATTTGGGGCTGGCACTGTTTAGCTTATTTCTTATAGAAACAGGGCCTTGCATTGAATGTCTAAGATTGAAATTTTAATGCTTTCTAAGATCCTTGGACAATTGGACTTTCCTGGTAAATATCTAGGTGCTTGAAAGGAGAGACTGACACATTTTCTATTATTTTAATAACAGCAAGAGAAAAAAAAGCCTTTCCAAGATTCTTTCCATCTCATCTTATGCTAAAGAAAATGAAACCAGGGTTATTTTGAGTTTCTTTCTCACACTTCTATTTCACGACTGTATAATTTATTTTCCAAGTCTCCCTTTAATGGCTCTCTCATACCTTCTCTAGGTTTTTTGTTTTTTTACGTTGGCTTGGGCAGAAAGAAATATTTCAGTTTGATCCCAAAGCCATGAGCCACATAAAATCTTAATTTTCTAAGTAGTTGATCAAATCAGTAGCATTCCCTGTGATCTATTCATGGATGGTTTAGATGACTGTCCACTCTTTTGTTAATTTTGACATTTGATCACAGCATGGTGGAGAATTGTTACGGCTATAAATAGGTGGAAAACTGAAAGAATATCTACACAGGATAGATCCGCTGACATGAACTTGACATTGTAAAAAGAACTCATTGATGTTAAACAATGGACAGTACCTCTCTCTAGATACTGTCCATTCTTTCTCTACAAAAAAAGCTTGGTTTATAATACTGCTTATTTTTTATTCACATCATACCAAACCAACCACATTATGCTTAGCACGTTGAGTGAACTTTTCTCTTTAAATCCAGTACATAGGAAAGTACAAGATGCTGGATATAAATTGGTCCCACTTCACAGGTTTCATCCTTTTATTTCCTTTGGGGTGGGATAATCCTTTTATTAACTTATTGATCTAACTTACAAAAATTGTTCTAAGGATTACTGAAATATCTCGTTTGGATGTGTGCTAAGGGCTTTGCAATAGTCCAGTAAGAATAAAATCAACATTGCCTGTTTTAGTATGAAATGAAACGTGATGAAATTTGGAAGAATTTCTCAGAACCTTGGAGAAGCAATGGAAAAGCTAACATGTAAGCTGATATATTTATATATTGACTTGGCTCAAGATTGATGTTCTGAATTCTCTGTTTAAGAGGGTTTTTTATAATAAAGTCTTCCTTTTTTTTTTTGTACCAGCAATATTCCATTGCTGGTACATTACCTAGTCCTGGGGAAAGAAAAACTGTTCTGCTTTTCATTTCCAGATTCTACTTTAAGGTGAGATGTCAAAAAAGAAAATCTACTGAGCCATACATATGCCTCATGTTGGGCTCAACCCTTATATTTAGGCTAGTGCCTGTGACTCCCACATAGCAGAGGGAAATTTATGTGTTATTCATCATTTATATCAGTCTTCCCCAATCTGGGAAGGGCTAGTTTAGATAATATGCCATCGTTTAAATATAGGTAGCCCTTGTCTTATGACCACAATTCAGCTCAACATTTACACTGTTAAGAAGACAGTTGTTAAGTGAATTGGCACAGTCGGTAAGTGAATCACTGCAGTTGTTACATCAGTAAAATGGTTGTTAAGTGAATCTGGCTTCGCCATTGACCTGGCTTGTCAGAAGGTCACAAAAGATTGTCACATCACCTCGGGACACTGGAGCCATCATAAATACAGGCCAGTTGCTGAGCAGGCAAATTTTGATTACACAACTACGGGAATGCTGCAACAGTCATAAGTGTGAAAAAAGGTCATAAGTACTGTTGTAACTTCGAACGGTCACTAAACAAATGGTTGTAAGTCGAGGACTACCTGTATTTTATAAAATAAAATGTTTTATTATTATACAAAGGTGTTTTTAATGTTAAAGTTACAATTCACATTGTCATAGTTATATATATTATGTATACCCAAAGCCCAATGCATCTGAAAGGTACCTACCTCAAGAAGACTGTTCTATATACAATGTGAGAAATTAAAAAAAAACATTAACGTTAGTAATAATAATAATAATAATAATAGTAATAAGGCACCCAAGCACCTTTCAGCCAATAAAAATAATCTTAAGATTTAAGGCATGCTTTATTACAAACATTTTAGTAACATAAATAAGTAAATTACAAAAAGAGTTTTTCTACAATATTTTCTTCTAAGAGAGTTGCACAGTCTTAAATATTCAGTTACAAAGATAAACAACACCTTGAAATAATGGAGATTTTTCACACAAAGAATTGTCATTAAAACATACAACAAACCAGCATGTTTTGACTCCAAGGTTACTGATGTGGAGGCAAGGAAATGCTACACCTTCCTCTTCCTGGAACTGAAGCAGCCACAGAAAGTGAAGACAGTGTTTTCCTTTAAAAACCAAAAATCTTTCTCCCAGCCACTCCTTCTGTAGCATCTTCACAAATAGAAAAGCTTGTCTGCAAGTTCCAGGCTTGGCTCTCTATGGATGCTCTGGCTGACCAAAAACGTCAGCTTGTTGGCATATTGACAAGGTGCTGGCACTCTGATTAGGCCCTAGGAAGGGAGAAAAAAAAAGGGGGGTGGGGATGTCACTAGCTTGTACTGCCACCTATGGACAAAAGGGGAAAGTTGTTTCTGGAATCTTGTTGAAACAAAAACAAAAAACCAAGAGTCCCTAAAACACCCTCCAGTCAATGATATTCAGCAGTTAGTCTAGTTCAGGGGTAGGCAACCTTGGCTCTTTTATGACTCGTGGACTTCAACTCCCAGAATTCCTGAGCCAGCCATGCTGAGGGGAAAAGGAGAGGTTTCCAAGCTGAGCCATGCTGGCTCAGGAATTCTGGGAGTTGAAGTCCACGAGTCATGAAGGGGCCATAGTTCCCCCATGCTGGCTCAGGAATTCTGGGAGTTGAAGTCCACGAGTCATAAAAGAGCCAAGATTTGCCTACCCCTGATCTAGTTCCAGATGGAGATTACAAGCAGAAGGTGAGTATCATCTTGGACTGGGCACTTACCACTTGAAAACCCAGAGGAAGGCATGGCTGCATTTTTCAAATTTTAGAATATTTCACATTTTTCTAGCTGAGTGCTCTAGAAAGGGTTATTTCTAGCAACTATTTCAACTGGTGGAATAGGATAGATAGGTAACAAGTTGGGCTAAGACCTCAGCCAGCTGCCCTCCAATCCACTGGTCAGTGGGGGCTTAAGAGCATGCAGTTCCCTTAAACAACCTACTAGCCTGGCTGCTTTCCTGAAGTACCTCATTCTGAGAGGGTCTTCAGAACAGGCAGCTATGTAAGCCGGTGCAAAGAGGCAAATCTAAGGACCAAGGACGAAATCCCAGGACCAAGGACCAGAGGCATGCCTTGCCTTCAGAAGTTGTGGGTGCCCCATCTCTGGAGGCTTTTAAGAAGAGACTGGACAGCCAAGTGTCTGAAATGGTAGAGGGTCTCCTGCTCGAGCAGAGGGTTGAACTACTAGAAGATCTCCAAAGTCCCTTCCAGCTCTGTTGTTCTATTTTCCTCAAAGTGATGTCTTGCATGACCAGCTGCTTAGCTGGCTGAGGAGTGAATAGTGGTGCTACCACATATGAATGGATGCCGAGGAAAATGGAGGGATCAGGAGGAACAGAGAGGTTGTCTCTCTCTCTCTCACTCCAGAGATATTGGGCTACAACTTCCAGCATTCTCAGTGAGTAAGCTATGCTGGCTGGGGTGACTGGAGGTTTAAGTCTACCATAACTGGAAAGTGCCATTTAGAAGAGATTACTTCCTTCCTAACTTCATCAGGAGTGATGGGAAGGACAGTCTCTAGGACAGTGGTGGAGAACCTATGGCACGGGTGCCAGAGGCGGCACTCAGAGCCCTCTCTGTGGGCACGCGCGCCGTCGCCCAGTCCTAGGCCTTCAGCTAGGTTTTATAAAACCTTTTCACTTTAGGCCTCCGCCATGTGCAAAAAAAAAAAAGGTTCAATCAGTCAATTTCAACTTCTCACGGGAAAAAAAAAGATCATGCAAAGTTGGAATTGATTGATTGCCGTTAACATCACAGTCATGCCCACCCAATGGGCCACGCCCACCCAATTGGCCACACCCAGCCAATGGGCCACACCCACCCGGCACTCGACGATGCATAAGTGGGTTTGGGGTTGCAGTTTGGGCACTCAGTCTCTAAAAGGTTCGCCATCACTGCTCTAGGACTAGGTCGACAGCATCAGGAATGCTACTTACTGGCCAATTATAGTAGAGGTGACACATCTTAAAAGTCAGCCGCTGCATGTGGTCCGGCTTTAACTTGTTGTCGTCATAAATCACGTTGTAGTACGTGGGATTGACCGTCCCTTGGCGTGCAAGTTGGCTAATCAAGAAAAAGTCGTACCTGTTGGACAAAGGCAGAATCAAGTACTGGGAAAAATGTCGTGGAGCACGAGCTGATTAACAGCGACAATAAAGACAACAATTCACTGAGAGATGGATTTCTTCGATTTCTTTCCTGCCTTCCTAATCATTAAATTAATCCTAATGTTCATTGGAGATTAACTGCAACTAAAGTAAAAAGACAAGAATTTTTTAAAAAAACTTAAAAATAAATTCGTTAAGTCACTGGTATGTATAACTCAGTGTAAAGGAGTTTGGGTTCTATTTATATTATGAATCTGTATTAGGATACAAGGTAAAGGCGGTGCTCATCTCCGTTACTTGGCTGAGGAAGTCGGCATTGTCCAAAGACAATTTCCATGGTCATGTGGCCAGCACGGCTATACACCAAAAGGTGCACTGAACACTGTTACCTTCTGTTGTGATTCCGTGCCAGCCTGTGATCCCGGTAGTTGAGTCTTGGGAATCAGAGGAGGAGGAGGAGGAGGAGGGGCCTGGAGAGCCATCAGAGTCGGAGGGAGGCTCTGATGAGCTGCAGGACTTGCAAACTAATGAAGAGGCTGGTCCTTCCACTTGTGATCAAGCTGAGAGCCAGCTGTGCTGGGAAGCTGAGTCAGACTCGGAGGAAGCACAGCTGGAAGACCTCAGAGACGCTCGTAAACGTAGACGGGTCACACGAGTAGGACAGAGGGAGGCAATGGGGCGACTCCAGGGGGGGAGGAGAAAGCAGTGAGAAGCCACGCCTTGGGGGCTGCGTAACAAAAAGGGAATGTGTGGGCAGGGCTGGTTGCTGGAGGCAACCGTTTGCAAAGAACTTCAGTGTCAAGAGATCATGGTCTGTTTATTTTGCCTGTGAGTTATTTCCTGTTTGACTCGTGCTCCGTTTTGCTTTTGGACAAGGTCTCCATTGGAAAAGTGTTCTGTTGCTTTTGTTTTCTGGGACAATTATCAAGTCTGTAACTCAAATAAAAAGGGTTTATTTTCCAGTCTACTGTTAAAAGAGGGATTGTCTTTGTGAAGTAACAAGGACGTGCGTAGGCTGGGACAGAACACCTTCCCACCGAAGTGGTACCTACTAAATCTACTCGCATTTGCATATTTTTGAACAGGCGCTCACCCCGTTGCAGGACGCTCGGCTCTCAAACCCGAGCCTTCAGCTCTGCAGCTGACAAGCTCAGCGTCTTTAACAACTGAGCCATTGCATCCCATTATATTAGGATAAGCAAATGTTAAATTTAGGAGGATTGATTGCATGTCCTTGCTGTATACAAAGCAGTGCTTCACACACCTATTTTCTTTCTTTAAAACCTTCCAACATCTCAAAATAATCAACATTTCAGCCCAACCGGCTATAGTGTTATATGAACCAACCACGCTCCTTTGTAAAAAGAAAAGTTTGCCTCCTTCAATTGTAAAAGATTTCTTTATCATTTTGAGATATATATATATAAAGATAAAAATGCATATATTGTGACAATATATACTTGCCAGTTAGGGTGGGTGGCTTCTGTATCAATAACAGTTCCAACAGGGGGATTCCTCAGGCCTCCGCTAGACTCCACAAAGAAGCGAGAGAGGCATTTCTTCTTCACAATGATCAAAGTCATCTTGGGCCTTCCAAATATTAAAAGTAAAAAAAGAAAAGAAACAGAATGAAAAGCAACCCGTTTCTTGGTTGATCATTGATTATTTCCATTTCTGAAATGAAAGATGCTGTAGATATAATCTGGCTCCCAACAATTATTATTTCACAGTATTTTATTCAGAGATGATGGCTAAAATGTTCAGAATAACAGAGTTGGAAGGGACCTTGGAGGTCTTCCAGTCCAACCCCCTGCTCAGGCAGGAAACCCTATACCATTTCAGACAAATGGTTGTCCAATCTCTTCTAAAAATATTCCAGTGTTGGGAGCACCCACAACTTCTGGAGACGTTCCACTGATCAATTGTTCTCACTGTTAGGAAATTTCTTCTTAGTTCTAGGTTGCTTCTCTCCTTGATTTTTTCATCCATTACTTCTTGTCCAGCCTTCAAGTGTTGGAGAATAGGTTGACACCCTCTTCTTTGGGGCAGCCTCTCAAATACTGCAACACTGCTATCATGTCACCCCTAGTCTTTCTTTTCATTAAATTAGTTATATCCAATTCCAGCATCCATTGTTTATATATTTTAGCCTCCAGTCCCCTAATCATATTTGCCACTCTTCTCTGCACTCTTTCTAGAGTCTCAACATCTTTTTTTACATCGTGGTGACCAACACTGGATGCAATGTTCCAAGTGTGATCTTATCAAGGCAGTATAGAGTAGTATTAACACTTCACATGTTCTTGATTTTATCCTTCTGTTAATGCAGCAGAAGACTGCATTTTTTTATTTTTTATTTGGCAGCTGCAGCACACTGCTGGCTCATATTTAAATGATTGTTGACTAGGACTCCTAGATCCCTCTCACAATCATTCGTATTCCCAGAGAGGAAACTAATGTGAATGTAATGCTGCCCAGTCTCCTGCCTATAATTACTGAACAGAAACGCCAGCACCCAAATTTTCTCTGCATGAATCCCTCTATTATGAGGGGGGGGAGGAGAGAGGAGAGAGGCAGGCAGGGAGGGAGGGAGGGACGGAGAGAGAGAGAGAGAGAGAGGAGAGAGAGAGAGGAGAGGAGAGAGAGAGAGATGAGAGAGAGAGAGAAGCGAAAGAAAGAAAGAAAAGAAAGAAAGAAAGAAAGAAAGAAAGAAAGAAAGAAAGAAAGAAAGAAAGAAAGAAAGAAAGAAAGAAAGAAAGAAAGAAAGAAAGAAAGAAAGAAAGAAAGAAAGAAAGAAAGAAAGAATTCAGAAGAGGGAAGAATTTGCAGATGCTCCTGAATCATGGAGCACCCTGAACTTCTCCAATTCTTTTATCTTCAGAGTTTGGAGGGTGGGCCATTTGCACAGGGATGGAACAGCAGGGGGAAAATTGACTGTCTTGACATATTGTATAAGAAATATTTACCTGCCCCCCGCACTGTATTCATCAAGGACACTTAGTAACTGTGGGACTTCATAATCCATCACCAGCTTCAACTGCCCATCTCCGACCCCATCCCGGTATATGATTATGCGTGCAGGTGGATGCCCATTGTATTTCTGCCAATTGTTTATAGCACCTGTAGAATTGCAAGAAGGAGAAACAAAAGTAGACTGGATTCAGATAACTAATGGAGGGAAGGGAGCTAGCCGCAAGGTATCCCTTACTATTATAGGTGAGTTAATTGAACGCAGTGCAAATGTTTTACACCTGTCCACATTTTTAAAAAACTTGGCACTTGTTTAAAGAAGTTATATTACTATGCTGAATATAGTTCGGGGCAATATTAGATTATTTCTGTTATATCATCTTTACTGAAAAATGATCCAGTATTGTCCCCAACAAGCAAATTACTATACAGGTAGTCCACGGCTTATGGCCACAAAACTGAGCCCAACATTTCTGTTGCTAAGTGAGACAGTGGTTAAGTGAGTTTTGCTCCATTTTACGACATTTGTTGCCTCAGTTGTTAAGTGAATCACTGCAGTTGTTAAGTTAGTAACACGGTTGTTAAAAGAATCTGGCTTCCCCATTGACTTTGCTTGCCCGAAGGTCGCCAAAGGTGATCACATGACCCCCAGGGACGCTGCAACTGTCATAAATATGAGTCAGTTGCCGAGCATCTGAATTTTGATCATGTGACCACGGGGATGCTGCAATCATAAAAGTGAAAAACAAGTTACTTTTTTCACTGCCGTTGTAATTTCAAACAGTCACTAAGTGAACGGTCAAGGACTACTTGTAATCATCTTCCCAAAGGGGAAAAGAAAAACTAGCACTATTTTGAAAAAAAACCTTACTTTTTTCCAGGCAGGTAAAGGTTTACAGGTAGTCCTCGACTTACGACCACAATTGAGATCAGAATTTCGGTTGCTAAGCAAGGCGGTTGTTAAGTGAGTCGTGCCCGATTTTACGGCCTTTTTGCCACATTTGCTAAATGACCAGTGTGCGGTTGTTAAGTGAACTCACATATTAAGTGAATCTGGCTCTCTCCCCACTGACTCTGTTTGTTGGAAGGCGGCTGGCAAGGTTGCAAATGGGAAGCAGCAACTGTCGCGTATACATGCCAGTTGCCAAGCCTCCAAATTTTGATCACGCGATGTGCTGCAATGGTCCTAAGTTATAAGTCACTTTTTTTCAGGGTCGAAGTAACTTTGAACAGTCACTGAACAAAACGGTTTTAAGCTGAAGGCTAACTCTAATTGCACAGCATACAGGTAAGTCCTCGACTTGCGACCACAATTGAGATCAGAGTTTCAGTTATCAAGACATCTATTAAGTGAATTTTGCCCCATTTTACGACCTCTCTTGCCCTAGGTGTTTTAAGTGAGTCGCTGCCGTTGTTAAGTTAGTGGCACAGTTAAGTGGATCTGGCGAAAGGGGATCACATGGCCCCAGGACAGTGCAACCGTCACAAATATAAACCAGTGGCCAAGTGTCTGAATTTTGATCACGGGACCTCAGGGATGCTACAACGGTCCTAAGGGTGAAAAACGGTCCTGAGACACTTTTTTTCAATACTGTTGTAACTTTGAACAGTAGGCTACTCTTTACCTTCCATGCAGATCCTTAAGCAATCTGCCATACTGGTTCCTGCACACTGCAAAATGCAACGCGAATACCACCTGCATGGAAGAGAATGTCAATCAGTTACAAAGCTCTCGGCATAGTTTAAAGACTAACACGGGTCCAGGAATGGGGAACTTCTCTCCCAGATGTTACTGAACGACTGAAGAGTGCAGTGGCTCACGAGGTTAGGGCGCAGGGCTGACAACTGGCAGGCTTGTGTTCCAGAGCCGATTGCTGCTGTAGGACTGGTTGAGCTCCCGTCACGTGGTCCGGCTCCTGCTGACCCAGCAGTTCGAAAGCGGGTGAATGCAAGTAGACAGACGGGTACCACTTCAGTGGGCAACTTAACAGGGAGCCCCCAACTGGGTATCCGCCAGGCAACAGTGATGTCACCATTCAATCCTTTCAACCCTCCTGACATCAATGTAGTAGTACAGAACTATGATTTCCTAAACCTTCCTTAATATCATGGGAAATGGCAAGGGGATGCTGAGAGCTATTTTTCAGCAGCATATGTAGGGTTACCACCTCTCTGTCTACCTTAATTTATTTGATTTTTATCCCACTTTTATTATTTTGTAAGTAACTCAAGGCGGCAAACGTGCATTATACTCCTTCCTCCTATTTTCCCTCCAACAGCCCTGTGAGGTGAGTTGGGCTGAGAAAGATTGTCTAACGATCCAGGGGTAGGCAACCTTGGCTCTTTTATGACTCGTGGACTTCAACTCCCAGAATTCCTGAGCCAGCATGGCTCAGCATGAAAACCTCTCCCTTTCTCCTCAGCATGGCTGGCTCAGGAATTCTGGGAGTTGAAGTCCACGAGTCATAAAGGAGCCAAGGTTGCCTACCCCTGGTAACCTAAAGACACCCATACCACTGTCCTGGTTTCTAGGCCAGCACCTTAACCACGACAGTTAGTCCTCGATTTACAACCCTCCATTTAGTGACCATTCCAAGTTACAATGGCACTGAAGAAAGTGACTTACGACTGATTTTCACACTTAGGACTATTGCAGCATCCCCACATGATCACATATTCAAAATTTGGGCGCTTGGCAAATGGCATGTATCTATGACAGTTGCACTGTCCAGGGGGTCATGCGATCACCACTTGTAACCTTCCCGGCCGGCTTCCGGCGAGCAAAGTCAATGGGGGAAGCCGGATTTGCTTAACGACTGCACGATTCACTTAACAACTGCGGCGATTCGTTGAACAGTTGTGACCATAAAAGTGGCAAAAGGAGGCACAACTCACTGGGCTGCCTTCTTGCTTAGCAACAGAAATTTCGGTTGTAAATTGCGGTCGTTAAGTCGAGGACTACCTGTGTATCCTATTGTTAAAAACCAGTTGGGAATGGGTGGTGGGGGGGAGTGCAGGTAATGAGATGTGGTAAATAAGCAGGAAATTCTCCTTAACAGAGTAATGGACGATAATGTGAAAATGACTCGTTTGCATTACCCTCGGCATGGAGCTGCCGTGGCAAGGTCTGAAACTTGCTGGAAATAAAGAATCTTACTTAGTTATTGAGGCATTCAGGCTGGCCACAAATCCAACAACTGTATTTCCTTTGTTCATGGTGTCTTTGTTGACATCGATGCCGACGACCATGAGAGACTTTAACTGTCAAACAAATGACAACTGAATTAGAGGATAAAACAAAACCTGAGGTTGCTATGGAGATTTAACATTATCGAGGTCCCAGGCCCAGCCATGTGGAAAGGCCTCTTGGATAACAGATAGTGTTCAATTTACGATTGGCTACTTAGCGACTGCTCAAAGTTACAACCGATCTGAACAAAGGGGACTTACAACCTGGATTCACAGTTCTGACGGTTGGGCCCCTCCTGGGGTCATGTGACTGAACTCAGCAACAAAGCCATGTTTACAGCCATTTGCCACGTCCTGTGGTCACGTGGCCGCATTTTATGATGGTTTTACTCCTAATTTTCGGCAGAGCTGTATCCATAGTGAACCATTGGTTCGCTTAATGACTGGTGTGTCCATGTAATGACCATTGCAAAAACTCTCACAAAATCAGTCACATGGCAGACCTGTTTTACAATCATCGTGGCATACGACCATAATGAGAGGCTCCATTACGGTTGCATGTCGAGGACTTTGTTGTTAGTTGCGAAGTCGTGTCCGACCCATCGCGACCCCATGGACAACGTTCGTCCAGGCCTTCCTGTCCTCTACCATCTTCTGGAGTCCACTTAAGCTCACGCCTACTGCTTCCGTGACTCCATCCAGCCACCTCCTTCTCTGTCGTCCCCTTCTTCTATTGCCCTCAATCTTTCCCAGCATTAGGCTCTTCTCCAGTGAGTCCTTCCTTCTCATTAGGTGGCCAAAGTAGTCGAGGACTACCTATATACAATTTAGATGGGGAATTCAATGTGAAATCCTTATGTGGCATGAAAGAACTTGAAGGGAAGTTGCCAGCAACAATACATCTTGCCTTAATTTTCCTCCTTCAGTGGTCTGATCCGAGATGTAACAAAAATCATCCATAAATTTCTATAGATGAGAATTGACAGAATGATGTGAGTTATAGGATGGATATAATACTTCATAAAGTATGTTGGACTAATCTTTGGACAAAATTCTGCAAAAAGGCACATTCAAAGGGTAGATTTCTGAAAATGGCATACCTATGGGATAGTTTTGCTTTAAAAAGAAAATAACATTTTAAACGTCTCACCAAGGACAAAATCACGTTGGAGAAAAGTGCATAAAAAACTAAAGTATACTAAAGCAGGGTTCTGCAACCTTGACAACTTTAAGACTTGTGGACTTCGGCTCCCAGAATTCCTCAGCCAGCATAGCTATGCTGGCTGAGGAATTCTGGGAGCCGAAGTCCACAAGTCTTAAAGTTGTCAAGGTTGCAGACCCCTGTACTAAAGTATTAAGTTTTACTAAAAGTATTTATGTTAGAGACTAAAACACTGGAAAAGCCACCCAGTGTATAAAAACTACAGGTTAGAGTGAAGTCATAAAAATAGAGAGTTTTTAATCGATGCTTTAAAAAAAGCCAGCAACGTCTTTAAAAAAAAATAGCACGATAGAAGACTTTCCTAAGAAATTAGATAGTAAAATGAGTGAAATATAAGCTGCATATATTGTCATTCCATTTCTTAGATGTACAACCAAAATCACATCTCCACTTCTTGACATTCCCTGCAATAACTTGCTTGAAAGGAATAGTCAAGACATTTTCAAGTGAACAAGTTCATGACGCTTTGTATAGGATTCTTAGGACAGATTGTTGATTACCAAACAATATTACATGCCAATAGATAGCTAGATGGGCAGCCACACAAACACACACACTTTGTTACTTTAGCAGGATGGGACAAATTTCAGATTTTTTTCTTTTCAGTATTACACCGAAATCCGGGGGCTGGTGCAAAGGTGTTTTTAAAGCTTGTTGAATGCCTGAGCTATTACATTCTTGACTCTTTCAATCCATAATATTCATCTCCTTTATTTTCAACAGCATATGTTAAATGTCTAACAGCCTATGTTAGATTTTCAGTCATCCGAGTCATGGTGGTCCCAAAGGTGCTTTTTCAAAAGGCAACTGGACTTCATTTTTCCTTGAAGATGTTTCGCTTCTCATCCAAAAAGCTTCTTCAGTTCTGAAGAAGCTGAACTGAAGAAGAACTGAAGAAGCTTTTTGGATGAAAAGTGAAATGTCTTCAAGGAAACACAAAGTCCAGTTGCCCTTTAAAAAAGCACCTTTGGGACAGAGTGGGGGGGGGGGATTTAGTTCCTGCTGTTAGATAAGCTGAAATCAGAAATCATTGTGATTGACTGCAAATCATTTCAGGTTTGATCAAAAATCTTAAATCTTACTTCTGTCCATGATATGGTCAACATCTCACTTATATAGAAAGAATTACTTACTGGTATCTCAACTGCCCAGAGCTCCCCTCCAAGCTTACAGATGATCTGCATAGCAATTTTTGTAGCCACACTCATCATCATCCCTTGTTTAGACAATGTACGGACAAGCACACACTGGCTAGGGATAGGCTGGTGAAGACTCAGGAACTTCTTCACAGAATCGTAACAATCCTTTTTGTTGGAAGACAATACACATAATACCTAGAAACAGAAACAAGATAAGCAGAACCATTCAAGGAGGGAAGACTTATCCCTACCCATTTGTGGAGATAACTGTTCCCTACAATGCTGTCTTTTTGGCTATCACAGCTGTCATGAGCCATGATTCAGATTCAGACTCTGTTGCCTCAGCCGAGACTGTGCATTGTCAGCTTCAGGAATCTTTCAAGACACGATTCATCTGAGGAGGCTCATCAACTATAAGCATTCTCCAGATCCTGGAGCAGTCAGATGATTTAATAATAATAATAATAATAATAATAAAGTTGGAAGGGACCTTGGAGGCCATCTAGTCCAACCCCCCGCTCAGGCAGGAAACCCTATACCATTTCAGACAAATGGCTGTCCAGTCTCTTCTTAAAAACTTCCAGTGTTGGAGCATTCACCGCTTCTGGAGGCAGGTTGTTCCACTGATTAATTGTTCTAACTGTCAGGAAGTTTCTCCTTAGTTCTAGGTTGCTTCTCTCCTTGATTAGTTTCCATCCGTTGCTTCTTGTCCTGCCTTCAGGCGCTTTGGAGAATAGCTTGACTCCCTCTTCTTTGGGGCAGCCCCTGAGATATTGGAACACTGCTATCATGTCCCCCCTCGTCCTTCTCTTCGTTAAACTAGACATACCCAATTCCAGCAGCCGTTCCTTATATGCTTTAGCCTCCAGTCCCCTAATCATCTTTGTTGCTCTTCTCTGTACTCTTTCTAGAGTCTGATGAGGCATGACTCCCAAGTCCCAGGTCTCGATATATACAGTGGCAAGCGTAGCATCGTCATTCAACAAGACTCCTCACTGGGCAAATGGTGAGACCTGATTAATTGCAGCCAGCTGTCTGTGAGAGATTTATGTAGTAGCTGCTTTGGGTTCAGCCTTTGTTGGAAACAGCAGCTCAGTATTCCAGCTCCTGGCTATTGTTCCTGCTTCCTGTTTGTGATTCTTTGACCCGCTGATTACCTGATTTGGCATTCTGCGACTCCTGGAATTTATTTGGATACTCTCTTGCTTCTTGAACTGTAATTAGCACTTTTCAGACAAGCCCTCTCTGCTAGGTATTTGAAATAACAATCCTGTCTGCTGTTGTCTGTCTGAATTGTAGTAAATACTTCAACTCCTTAAAAACTGTCTCTGCCTGCATATAGTTGCAACCTTGAAACAGGACAGCAGCTATGCTATCTAGCTTTTTGCTTTTTTTTGTGTGTGTGTTGTGTGTAACGTGTTGTTTCTTTTAAGTCTGCAACCCTCAGAACTAGCAAATCACTGAACATTTTTAATCTCCTAATCACAGACTCTGAAGAAAGATGGAGAAAAAACATCTAAAGTTACAAACCAAAAAATCATATAGCATAGTTTCTGGTGTGTGATGCCCAGAAATTCAACTTTCTGTTGATGTTTCCATTTGTATCTACCGGCCTTTTGTATTACAGCCCTCAGTTTACAAATTTTTGTGACCATTCCAAGTTACAATGGTACTGAAAAAAAGTGACTTATCGTTTTTTCACAGCCATTGCGGCTTCCTCATGGTCGCGTGATCCAAATTTGGATGCTTGGCAACTGACCTGTATTTATGAGGGTTGCAAAATCCCAGGGTCATGCGATCAACAATGGGGAAGCCAGATTCATTTAACAGGTTACTAACTTAACAACTGCAGTGATTCACTTAAGAACTGTGGCAACAAAGGTTGTAAAATGGGGCAAAACTCACTTAACAACTGTACTGCTTAGCAACAGAAATTTAGGGCTCAATTATGGTCATAATTATGGTCATAGACTCGTGAAGCCGGCGTGCTGTGCAATTAGCTCACAGGGTGTAATAAGTTGGTGCGGTTGTAGTCACTGTGAGTTGTGGTGGTGGGGGCATGGAGGGAGGCTCAGCCAATCTCACTGTATACATGTTATACTTTGATAATAAAGGTTCATACATAAGTTGAGGACTTCCTGTATCTAACTTTAAAAAATTTTTAGATTACATCACATTTAAAAAATTGGAAATATGTTGTAAAGGAAAACATTAGCTTCCAACATCATTATTACATGCAGAAATGTCTCCAAAGTCTTAGACATCCTTTAAATAATAAAACAATGGACCACCGCAAGTCAGATTTTAAATGGAAGTGATTCCTACCTGCATAGAAAAAAATACTGAAATGCAAACCGGGTAGAGGCAGTAGAGAAACATTCAGGTACAGGAAGGAAAATATGGTGGCCAGAAGCAACCACACTACACTGCCTTCTAATATGCATGTTTTATGGCTGACCACACGTGTCAAGATAGCCTTTTTCTAAGAGAACTTGCTTTTAAACGTTTCAAATCATTCTATCATTCCAAATAGAACTGGTTCACTTATAAACTATTTAAACTACTTCTTCCAACTCTTGATTCTATTCCTTTGGACTTCAGTGTATTCTGGAAATAAAAGAAGCTTCCATACCAGGCTAGAGGGACAGCTGTTGACATACAAAATTTAATCATTACCATGGAAAAATTAAGTTACTATTTTGGCCAATTGTATTGTTTCTTCTGGAAAGACCATCCTTCAAGAGTTTCCTTCTAGTGACCTGGATAATCAGTAGTTATCTTTTTTTCCACTGAATACACTTCAAAAGCATTTCTTTTTTTCAATTCAGTATGCATACCAGCTGTAGCTCAGGATTCACATGCTGTTGTAGGACTTTCACAAATGACATAGGGCCCTCTTTTACTGGCACCCTGCAGATCAAAATGAGAACATATTAGAAAATATCACCCTTCTGACAACTTATGACACAGGGTGAAGCATATTTTTCAGTACACTAATTGCTTCTTAAAGATATGATGCCAAATTTAAAGTTCATCACCATCCTATCCATACAGTCAACATCTTTGCAGGTTATTAGTAACCTATATTTACTTTCTTGGGAGGGAAATATGATCTATAGCAGTGTTCCTCAACCTTGGCAACTCTAAGACATGTGGACTTGAACTCCCAGAATTTCTTAGCCAGCATACCGGTTAGGGAATTTTGGGAGTTGAAGTCCACATCTTAGGTTGCCAAGGCTGAGAAACACTGGTCTATAGTGATGTAATTCATAGAATCAGATAACATGCATGGGACCAACTAAATCGTCATAAATTAGAATACTTTGCTTGTCCAAGTTGAATTAGGATTTTCCATTAAGCCTGGTTTTTAAAGCAATGTGATTTTCAGATAAGGATAATTTTACATAAAGGACATTTCATGTCTTCTGAAGACTTTTTATTTTCCCTGGCTTTTTAATTGGTTTGTAATTGTATTTGTTTGTAAAAGGCTGCTGTGCTGCTATCTAGTTTACAGTATGTCATGTTTTTATATATTGATCCAATTCATATGGCCGCCTATCTGAACAAATAACTCTGAGCAGCAAACAGAATTAAAATAAAATAAAAACAATTCTAGACATTATAACAATTAAAATACACAGTAGCCAAGTAACAATTTTGTATTTTACTTGATTTCACCTGTATGTTTTTATTTAGAATGTATTTTTCGTATGTTCTATTATGGACCAACCAGAAAGTTTCAGCTATGGGCCGAAAGGGGAGAGGTTAAAAGAAAAGAGAAATTACAAGTGAGTAAAAATATTTGCTCATTTCTTTTTAAAATTTAATTTACTCTTGAAATAACATGCTTAAGACCATGTTAAGTATACAAATGTCAGTCTAAAGCAGGGGTCTCAAACTGCCGGCCTGCGGGCTGGATGCGTCATGCCGTAACTGCGCCCACCATTGCCAGCAATGGAAAAAAGTTGCGATACGTTGTGACACGTCACGTGACGTTGCGAGTTTGACACCCCTGGTCTAAAGCATCTGCCTTTGGTCATCAGTCATGAATTCCACTGATAGACGCAAATTCCAGCTGGAGCCAGGACAACTGATTTCCATGTTAACTTTCCAGCCCCAACAAAGAGGAAGTCTTCTAAGAATCAGAGGGAACCTAAGCATGACTGGACTTCCTCAATTGGTGAAGCTGGTCCAAGCAATGATAGTTGTGCAAGATGGCAGCTGGGATACACCAAAGAGTTTGGAGTTTCAATAATGTAGCTATGACTGCCATCTTGATTTTTATGAGGGTCCTTCTTTCTGCAGACCCCTCACTCATGTTGTGCCAACGCAGCATGAGGGCTCTTAAGTAATAGATAAGATAGATAACCTTTACTGTCATTTTTTACTGTGGGCACAATGGCACACATTAAAAATGAAATTTAGTTGCTTGCTCTCAAAGTGTACACATACAGAACACACATTTAAACATACTATATACAACATATGTATAGACCTACACCCTTACATATAAGTAACATATAAATATTAATCACTGTCCATCTTGAATACATAACGGAAGGAGGAAGCTTTAGAGTTTACAAGGTTAATACTGTATGGAACAAAACTGTGACTGAATCTGGATGTTCTGTTTTGGATACCACGAAGCCTCCTCCAGGAAGGTTGCTGAGTGCCCAAAAGATGATCATGTGACCATGGGGGGCAGCCATTGGAACTTTGGAACCAGGTCGTAGGTATTGTTTGGGGGATCTAACATACCTTTGAATGGTCACCAATGACCAATTGTTAAGTCGAGGACTATCTGTATATAGAGCACTAGCACTTTAGACTTATATACCGCTTCATAGTGCTTTACAGCCCTCTATAAGCGGTTTACAAATGTAAGCATATTGCCCCCAAAATTCTGGGTCCTCAATTTACTGACCTGGAACGATGGAATGCTGAGTGAACTTTGAGTTGGTCTGGATCGAACTCCTGGCAATGGGCAGAATTAGCCTGCAATACTGCATTCTAACCACACTGTGCCACCACATAGAATTCTGGTTAAAACTATTGGGTACTAGTATGCTTCAAAGCACATGTATAGTGATGGTGTAACCTATTAAGCTTTACTTGAGGCGGGACTAAACTCTTTCAAATTCTTTCTCATGAATAGGGTCTGTGTTTTAATAGTTCCAAAGAAACCCTTGTTTTATTCCCAATGCTTTCCAAAAATATTTGTTGGGAATTGGGTCTTCTTGGTGACTTCTCTGATGTTCTAGACCTCTAAAGGTTAATCTGACTTTCTTTTTTATAACCTTTCCATTAGCAGGAAAGGAAAACAGGTCGGGAAGAGGATGTGTAGTGTCCCAGACAATCTTGCGGACCCTGCTCAAGCAACGCTTATATGCTATGTCCTAGATGGAAGGGAGAGAACTGCCAATAATCTTCAGCCATCCTCGCCACTCTCTGCACCAGAGTGATGCTTCTAAACCAGACTGTGATGCTGTATGACAGGAGGCTCTCGATCGTCCCCCTGTAGAAAGTGGTAAGGACAGGGGAAGGAAGATGTGCTTTTCTCATGCGACGCAGAAAATGCAGGTGCTGCTGTGCCCGCTTCACCAGTGTCTCGCTGTTGAGCGACAAGCCAGCCTACTTGTTAACTGCACACCCAGGAATTTGATGCTGGTAACCATCTCCACAGGTGAATCATTAATGCACAGACAAGTGTGGCTGTGCCTGCCTTTTCTGAAATCGACAATGATCTCTTTGGTTTTTCCAGTGTTTAAAACTAGGCTGTTTTCCTTACACTAGTTCACCAAACCTTCAACCTCCTTGCAGTAAGCACCCTCATTGTCATCATGAACAAGCAGCAGCAGCCAAAAATAATGTGGCTGGTTAAATGTGGTGGGTCATCCCGCCATTACTGGAACAACAAAGCCAGGCCCCTTTATTCAGTGTACAGCCAAAAGCAAGCAAACAGCCAATCCTGCTCCTCCTAAAATTTACCAAAATGTCTATCTTATTTAGACTCCTAGGTTTAAAATGCTTGACAAGTGCACATTAAAAAGGTCAATTAAAACGCCCTGAGGAACGAAGAATTCAACATAGCTCACATTCTGGGATATTGAACATGAAAATTCATGGGACTTCCTACTCTTCTCAAGCAGTTCACAAAATTATGGGTCAGATCTGTGTGGTTGTAACTACACAGGATGAGCCATCTCTCCAGACGAGTCTCGCTGAGTATCTTCATATTGCGCAAATCCCTGAACCAGTCCCCAGGGTTCACTGGAGAACACTGCAGGAAAAGGAAAAAAAAAAAAGGGAAAAAAAGGTACAAAGACATCAGTAACTGAAAAGAAGCTCTCAAAAGAAAAGGAGAGATAAATGCCATTTCCAAGACCTTGAAGGAAGTACGTTCTGCATATAACATCGCATGATCCACAAAAACAAAGTTCTGGGAACTTAAAGAATAGGACATCACTGTCTTTCAACTATCCTGTTTCCACGGCCGTGTGTGCTCTCTTACTTCCGTGTAGACAGGTAGTATTTACTCGAATGAACAGATCAAAGAAGAATACTTTATTCACAGAGATAATCAACAACTCACGATTAAGATGAAATACGTCTGGAATGCAATATTAATCTGGATCCATATCATTAGGTTGAAAGACAGTGATGTCCTCCTCTCCTGTATATAAATCACATGTTGAATAATTGCTAATCACATGTTGAATGATAGCTGTGTCCGAGCCATGAGGCTGGATCCCGAAGTGAAGAGAATCAAACAATGGCACAGAGCCAGGAAGTACAGTCATAAACCTTTGAACTCCTCCCACTGGCTAGATAAACTGACTGCTGAAACTACATTACCCATAAGCCATTTCTTAAGGAAACAGCGCTTAACCCTATAAATGCTAAACATCCTAACATACAGTTCTCAGCTGCTGGTTGGTCCAGAACACTTTTCAACAAGAAAAATAGAGAAAAAGTATTACAGGCAATCATCAATTTACAACCTTCGTTTAGTAATTGTTCAAAATAACAACGGTACCGGAAAAAAATGATTGATGATCATTTTTCACAATTAGGCAATGTTGCAGCATTCCCGTGTTCACCTGAAGAAAATTCAGATGCTTGGCAACTGGTTATGACGGTTGCAGTGTCCCGGTGTCATGTGATCCCCTTTTGTGACCATCTGGCAAACGAAGTCAATGGGGAAGCCAGATTCACTTCACAACGGTGTTACTAACCTAACAACTACAGTGATTCATTTAACAACTGTGGCAAGAAACATTGTAAAATGGGGGGAAACTCACAACAACTGTCTCGCTTAGCAACTGAAATTTTGGGCTTTAATTGTGGTCATTAAGTCAAGGACTACCTATATACCACCTCAACGGCTGAGCCCTATTCTATCTCACTAACAAAGCCAGAAGTGATTCTGTCCTTATAATTTTAATGCAGGATAAATTCAGGAAAGTGAGGGGGGGGCTCCTACTTTCTAGCCTGGTGCCTTAAATACTAAATGAATACTTTACAGGTTTCCCACCACTTCTTATGATAAGGGATTTCACACAGCCTTTTCACAGAAGATCCTTTTCTCTGTGGTTCCCTCCCTCTGCCATATCAGGTGAGATCCGCCCACACCCTCCTGGCCTTCTGAAAGGGCCTGAAAACACGGCTCTGCTGATTGGCTCAGAGGCCGGATGGGAGCCTTCCACGTTGCAGGTGGCTCGCAAACTAAGAAGATCCCACCTCCACCTTGTTTGCATAGTAGTTTCTAGTTCACCCATTTTTGTTTCTTTTTTTAATGCTTGATATTTGAATGTTTTTAGTGATTTAATGTTTTTCATATTCTCTATTTTTTACGGTGTCGGAAAACCTCCCAGAGTTGGCTCGACAGTGAGCCGAGAGGCATATAAATTTAATAAATAAATACACGTGAGGAGGAGGCGGCATTCAACAACACAAAGTAAAATGGAAATTAAGCCTGTGTTACTTACTGCCTCATTCTGCGTGAGGATTTTCTCTGAGGAGGCCACGCGTCCAGTCAAGGATGCCTGGCATCCAATCTGCAACCCCCAGTTTTCTAATTCGAAGCGAGCGTCTTTATTTCTGAAAGAAAATGGCAGCCCTCCAATCAATTGGATCAAGAAGCCTTTGTATGCTTTCCAATCATACTGATCATCAAGCAAAACCTGACCACTTTCATCTTTAGTGAGACTTTATCAGAAGAACACAGCAAGATTTTATTTTATGACATTCAAGCACTCCATTGGGAATTGAACTCATGGACCACTGACTATATGTACATATTTCAGGAAAGAATATATGGAATATATCTAAAAAGTATATATAGTCCATCTTCCCTTAAGCTCTCAGAGAAAGAAAAAGAGATACAGACATTACATTATACCACGGTGGGCAACTATGCTGGGTTAGGAATTCTGGGAGTTGAAGTTGTAGAACTGCCATTGTTGCCCACCCCTGCATTATGCCATGTTCCTACATACAAGCCTTCTCAGATTCCCCATTTTAATGCACTAAGGGTTTGGTGGGAACCATGACATCAGATGATGATGATGATGATGATGATGATGATGATGATGATGATGATGATGATGATGATGATAATAATAATAATAATAATAATAATAATAATACAAGCAGCGGCATGACAAAGTAGCAACAATGGTGCATTGGAAGATCTGCAAGAAATATCATTTGCCTGCAATCAAGAACTGGTGGGACCATAAAATAGAGAAAGTCATAGAAAATGAAAATGTTAAATTGCTCTGGGACTTTAGAATTCAAACAGACAAGCACCTGCCACATAACACCTGAGACTTAACAATTGTCGATAAGAAAGACAAAAAAGTCTGGATAGTGGATGTGGCAGTGCCTGGAGACAGCAGAATAGAAGAGAAAGAACTGGAGAAGACAACAAAATACAAAGATCTACAAATAGAAATAGAATGACTGTGGCAAAGGCAAGCAAGGGGAGTACCAATAGTTAATAGGCGCCTTGAGTGCAATCCTGAAACAACTGGAGCACCACTTGGACACCCTTGGCATTGACAAATTCGCTATCAGTCAATTGCAAAAAGCGGCTTTACTAGGAACAGCTTCTATCCTGCAATGATATCTGTAATACCATCAATTCAAACATCCACATCTGCCTATCCCATAATAATAATAATAATAATAATAATAATAATAATAATAATAATAATAATAATAATAATAATAATAATAATAATAATAATAATAATAATAATAATAATAATAATAATAATAATAATAATGATGATGATGATGATGTTTGAAGGGACCTTGGAGGTCTTCAAGTCCAACCCCCTGCTCAGGCAGGAAACCCTATACCATTTCGGACAAATGGCTGTCCAGTCTCTTCTTAAAAATTTCCAGTGTTGGAGCATTCACCGCTTCTGGAGGCAGGTTGTTCCACTGGTTAATTTTTCTAACTGTCAGGAAGCTTCTCCTTAGTTCTAGGTTGCTTCTCTCCTTGATTAGTTTCCATCCATTGCTTCTTGTCCTGCCTTCAGGCGCTTTGGAGAATAGCTTGACTCCCTCTTCTTTGTGGCAGCCCCTGAGATATTGGAACACTGCTATCATGTCCCCCCTCGTCCTTCTCTTCGTTAAACCAGACATACCCAATTCCAGCAATTGTTCTTCATATGTTTTAGCCTCCAGTCCCCTGATCATCTTTGTTGCTCTTCTCTGCACTCTTTCTAGACAATGAATTTAACAATTAACAAGGAGTATGTTAATTATCATTTCTGGCTAGGGATAAGCAACTCTCTCCATTTCATTCTTCTCAGTTTGCCAGTTTTGCAAATTATCATAGTTCAGTCAAAGCTTCATTTTTGCGATTCTACCACATTTGGTTTGTAGTGCTTTAGCATTTTTTTTTTCAATGTTCACACATGGCACTTTTTAACCATTTTCTTCAAACACACACGTTTTTGAGGTTGAAATCCATAAACCTAGGTAAAGGGTAAAGGAGTCCCTGTGGATTTTACTCCACTAGTCATTGCCAACTATAGGAGACGGTGCTCATCTCCATTACAAGGCCACTGGGCCAGCGCTGTCCAAAGATATTTCCACAGTCATGTAGCCAACATGACATCACAGAGAGCTGTTATGTCCCCATCAAAGTGGTACCTATTTATCTACTTGCATTTGCATGCTTTCAAACTACTAGTTTGGCAGGAGCTAGGACAGGGACGGGACCTCATCCCGTCGCATGGAGCTCGGTCTCAAACCTGGGCTACCAGCTTTCCAGCCTACAAGCCCAGTATCTTAACTGCTGAGCCACCATGCCGCCCTCCATAACCCCAGAGGACATCTAAATTGGGGCAGGTTTCTTTATGTTATAAGTAACTGTGGCCAGTCCTAGTTTATCTTGAAGAAAATGGCAGCTGGAAGAAATACCAGTATTACCAGAAATTTAGGAACTGTTCATCAAAATGACCGGCACAGATCTGGCTTCATTGTCAACCATACAAGATCTCAAGAGTGACTTTGGGGTAGTCTCTCTTTCAGCCCAACTAGCCATGCAGGGTAGCTGTTTATGTAAAAAATAGGAAGGACCCCCTACATAAAGTATGCCATCTTCACTTCTAAATTAAAAGTGAGTATATACCTAATCAGTAACATTAAATCAATCAATCAATAAATGAACAAACAAACAAATAATAAGCATAAGACATTTCTGGAGAGTATTTTTCAGTTCTGAAGGAATTCCTCTGAAACTATTCATTTGTGGTTCAGATTAGCCCTTGTGTCTGAAAACTGATGATACTTTAACTCCATCTGGTGGTTAAAAATAAAGAAGCAAATCTGTAGAAACTGTGTGGACTGAATCTTGGATTCAGTGAGACTTCACTTCGCAGGAGACATGGGTAATTTTGCTCCGTCATAAATACAATTGTTGAGGTTGAGTGCTGATTTTTTTTTAAACATCAAGTCAATTGTTATGTCAGTTGAAGCAGGATATAACCATGATTCTTTCCTGCAACAAGATGTGTTACCTGTTCATATACTTACTTAACATACTTATAAATGATTTCCCCATCTGGATCCGTTTCAGGTACCACAAACAGGAAGTGAGAGGCTGCAGTAGGCCTTGGAAAGCCAGTCATACTGTTCTACAAATCGGTAATGGTCAAATTTATCATTGCCAGGGATCATTCAGATAGATATGCAAATTGCAATAGAATGGAGACACCTTGTTTTATATGTTGATGCCCCCTCTTAAATATCCAATTACCCTAATATAATGAGCAAAAAAACAAAAACAAAATATGGAATATATAAGGAATTTATGGAGCCTGCTCATCACGGTCAGATGTTTGACACCAACCAATCTTGATAGAACATTACCTCTGAATATTGTCAGCAAGTCTAGACAGCTGTTGATGTCTCTGTTGTGGGGGCAAGTGAGTGTGTTGAGCGAGATCTCTCATCAAGCGAAAGTCTGAAGTTGCATGTCTGCTAAGCCCTAACATAAAAAAACGGGGAATACTTTTACTAAGCTCTAAATCAATAAGTGGCACACAGGATCAAAAGAATGGTGAAAACCAAGAATCAGAGATATTATGTCATCACAGTCCAAACTGAGGAACCCAGAGGTCTTCCCACTTCAAGCTTAGCTTTCAGTATTTACTTTTATAACTCCCCAGCCAGAGGATGTAAGGAGATAAAAGGCAAAGCCCAACTCCTGATGCCGATCCAAAAATGCTTTGCTACAGCCTTCCTCCAGTCTGGCCTGGAATTTTATGGGGGTCTCCTATACAAGTATTAACCAGATCTGATTTTTAAAATCAGGTGCATGCTGTAACATAGCTGAGATCTTCCCCCTTCATCTGAGAGCTCAGACCCAGATGACTCCTCCATACCATCTTCCCAGTCACACATGAGTAAGGCTCTTAATTCTAATGTCACAGCAAGCACTTGTCCACCGAGCAAATCCCTTTCTCTTCAAAGCTCATTTGAGGTCTCATGTGGTCATAAGAGAGATGCTGAAACAAGAGATCTCCTGATTAGAGGTCTAATACTGCTTGCAAGTCACCTGCAGGGAACTCTCCAAGGTCCTGATCCTGCTTGGGGATCAGGAGAATATTTGTACATCGGGGTTGAAGCTGCTAATGTTACCTCGTCTGGGTAATAAAACGTCTGCAAGGAAAAAACCAAGCTTACTCAATGGGCACTTTTTGCCAGAAACCAGAATTTAAATGCCTGAACTTGGCAAAAAAATATCAAAAATCATGATCAGATGACTGTGGGACATTGCAATCAGCCATAAAGGTGAACCGGTTGCCAAGCAACCCTAATGTGGTCATGTGCTTTCTTTATAGTCTGTCTATATTCTCATATACGAGTCTCAGGATAATGTTGCAAAATCCAATCTGGGTCAGTCACCGGGACCAGAGGTGACCGACCCAGACTGGATCGTGTCTATATTCTTTTCAAACTTTGATTTGACCAGAAACTTCATCTCTAATTTTTGAATACTGCAGAATTGACTAAAGAGAAGCTCAGAATGCTAACGGCTGTTTGAATGAGCCAAATTACATTGGTTTACCTGTCATGTAGCAAAGTTCTGGGATTAGATGCACCACACGGGGCTCAGCAGAATGGCTGCCTTTACTCTTCAGTTGGCTAACAAGCATTGGTTGATTCAGATCAGTCAAGATGATATCGTATTGCTGTTGATAGAAATATAAGGTCAGGAGAAAACTAGTCAGCTCCATTCCCAATCCCTGATGCTATAGTTCAGTGTTCATCAACCTTAGCAACTTGTAAGATGTCTGGATTTCAATTCCCAAAATTCTGGGAGTTGAAGTCCAGACATTTTTCACTGTTAACAGAACATGTTGTTTTCCTAAATACTTAATATGTTTCCTAAGTACTTCATATATTGACTTAGCTTGATTTCTCCTATATTTTTATAGCTATTTTCCTAGGTTTTCTAGGTTTGTGCAGTACTCAAGATCTGAACACACAAGGTTGCTTTAAAGTGTGTGAGAGAGCTCCCGAATTACCTGTCTATCTTTAAAGAAACCGTCTTTTCCTATGATCATCTGATTGGCTCTTAGCAATTCAATAATTCTAAGAAAGCAATGAATGATTAAAGATTTGAAAAAAGATGCTAGGAATTCTGAATACAGCTAGTCCTTGATTTACAACAGTTTGTTTAGTGACTGTTCAAAGCTACAACGCCACTGAAAAATGTGACTTATGACCATTTTTCACAGTTACGATCTCTGGAGCATCCCCATGATCATGTGATCCAAATTCAAATGCTTGCCAACTGATTCGTTTTTATGACGACTGATGTGTCCTGTGATCACCTTTTGTGACCTTCTGCAAAGCAAAGTCAGTGGGGAAGCCAGATTCACTTAATAGCTCTGTTATTAACTTAACAACTGTGGCAAGAAAGGTGGCAAAATGGGGCAAAACTCACTTAACACATGTATCATTTAACAACAGAAACTTTGGGCTCAATTGTGGTCGTTAGTTGAGGACTACCTGTAAACTGTTTCCACTTAAATACAAAGCCATGCATAACCCAATATTTTCTAGATCTGGCATTTTTATCCACCTATCAAATCCTTCCCAAGGTCCTGAGACAGGCAGATGTTTGATGATCTGCTATCCTTCAGATCTGTTGAATTATAACTCTGGGCTAATGTGACCAGTTTGGGAATTATAAGTCAATACCATATTTACAAACATTGGAGCATAGTCTTCATGCAATATCCAGATTCTTAATTACCTGTTTGTAGTAATCCTCATAAGAGATTTGAGTGCCATCACGTTTCTGGAATGTATCTGTTGGTTTTATAGACCACTCAATATCATCAATACGATATGTTTTGTTGTTGTACCTGAAATGCCAAGTAAAAAAAAATCTAAATATTCTATGTATTCTCTAATGTGCCCTGACATAATTCTTTCTTCTACACACCCACAAAAATCAAATGAATGGTAGGTCATTAAGTATGATAACATATAGGAGTGTAGACAAAAATCCTGTTCTTTTGCGGAAAAAAAACATGCTGCCACTTTTCAGGAGAGACAAAGTATAATTAGGCATTATAACTATTTTGATTTATGTTTTGTTAATTTGCTGGTCCAGATTCTTTTAAAACAGATTTTTATTTCTTAGTCTTGTCATATACTTATGAATAAATTTGGTAAATAAAATGTATATAATTTCCTACTATGAAGTAATTTAAAAATTATCCTTGCAGATATCAAAATAACATTATAAAAGTATTATTTACATTACAAGGGATAAAACAGCATCCCTAAAACAAAATAAAACCAGCCAAGATTTATTTTTTTCCCACTGCAGGAGAAAAAGAGTTCTAAAAACAGCAAGAAGAAAAAAATAACGTCTGCAAGTAAAATGGTATAAAAACAGATTTGCCTCTTCCCAACATTACTTCTTAGCTTAGAGTGGTCAGTAAAATTTCTGGATCATTTGCAAAGAGGGTGAAATACTTTTCAAACCCAAATTAGGATTGCTATAAGCATGAGATATAGTAATAATAAGTGGGCTTATGCAAGAAAAGACAATGAGAAAAACTTAATTTCTGTTCTTAGAATGTGAATTGTAGTACCTTGGTCTAGTTCAGGGGTCGGCAACCCAAAACACTCAAAGAGCCACTTGGACCCGTTTCCCACCAAAAACAAAACACTGGGAGCCACAAAACTCTTTTGATATCTAAAATGAAGATAACACTGCATATACCCTTTTTTACCTTTATTATATGTGTGTGTGTGTGTGTGTATGTGTGTGTTTATATATATATGTATGTGTGTGTATATATGTATGTGTGTGTATATATATATGTGTGTGTGTGTGTATATATATATATATACACACACACATATATATACACACATATATATACACACACACACATATATATACACACACACACATATATACACATACATACATATATATACACACACACACACACACATATACACACACACACATATATATATACACACACACATATAAAATAAAGGTAAAAAAGGATATATGCAGTGTTATCTTCATTTTAGATGTCAAAAGGGTCTCTCTCTCTGTCTCTCTCTCCCCCCCCTCCCTCTCTCCGACCTTCTGCTCATCTGGCAAGCTGGCTTCAAGCAGTTCTGCAACAAGCTCAGGGGTAGGCAAGCTCGGCTCTTTTATGACTCATGGATTTCAACTCCCAGAATTCCTGAGTCAGCATAGCTGGGCTAGCTAGCTCTCTCCTGCCCTTCTTGCTTCCTGCTTCCTGCAGAGACGCAGCAAAGGGAGGAGCCTCGCCCAGTAAGCTTGTCGGCTCTTCGGAACAGGGTGAGGCTACTCTCTTTTTTACACACACACACACACACAAACACACACACACAAACACACACAAACACACACAGAGAGAGAGAGAGAGAAGCAAGCTCTGTCTCTGTCTCTCTCTGCAAATGGCAGAGGAGGCTGGGAGCCACAGGGGAAGGCTCAAAGAGCCACATGCGGCTCCGGAGCCGCAGGTTGCCGACCTGTGGTCTAGTTGAAAGAATTTAAAATGCTAGTAAAATAATAAAATTGATGTGATTTGACCAGATTGAGGAAAGGTTGATGTATTTGTTGCATATTATATTGTTTATTTGGCAGACATTATTACATTTATATTGTTATTGAATTGAAATGAATGCTGCTTAAGAGATAATTTTATGACTGAAGCAACACATAAACCTAAGGAAGAATCAATCAATCAATCTGGCCATCCAATCAAGTGACTTTGGGCAGCATACAACAAAACATACAAATTAATATTATTAATGTTAAAAAAAAAACTTACAAATTATAAAAAGTACCAAAAACAGAATAAAAAGAAATTAGGTGAAGAAGAGGTATTAATTACCTCTTAAAGCCATCTTAAAAGCTGTAATACAAAACTACTAAATGAGTCAAAATTCTCTTAAATGGATGAAGTTAGCAACTGAAGTGAACATGAAGTTACTAATGTTTAAAAAGATGTCATGGTTTCCAAAGGGGTAAACTGTACCTTGTAAGAACAATAAGCCCCACCAATTCCTTCTCACAGTTTTCTGCAAAATGTGCCCTGTCTGAATTATTATACAGATTAGTCATGAACTCCAAAACATTTTCACTGCGAAGGACTTTGTGGCTCACATCTGCACAGAGCATTACTTTGTTCTCAAAGTGCCCAACAGACACGGCAAATCCCGGCCAGAGAGTCAGCCTAAAAAGGGAGGGGAAAAAATTCTGAGCTAGTCTATTTACACAGACTCTGAGCAGCAGAGAGAGGACAGAAGAAAACATTCATAGACATGCAAAGCAGAAAAAAAAAGCTAAGGATGAAACATTCTGAACTAGGAAAGGGGCACCTAGAAACACTCTGAAGCTACATTTGCATTATAAACAATGTCGTGAAATCTAACATCAACATCACTCTCTCCGTTGAGCACACGAGAATCAAACACAGATGGCAAAAGGAGTTGTGACTTCCTTAATGTAGTGGAGCTGTAATGTAACTCTGACTGCAGGGTTGGGGGAAAAGCCAGGGCCCCCTTTTGCAGGGGGTTTGAAGTGTGAGTGAGATAGCATGGGAAGTGGTGGCTATCTTATTTTGCTCTCATTTGATTGTTTGGAGGATTTATGAGGATTGTCTGTTCTGTTTTATAAGAAGAGTTTTACTACGAGTATAGGTTTATAAAGTGCTATGACTCCATTAGATACAGTGGTCCAGGGATAGAGTAAATAAATCAATAAATCAGGGGAGAGAGGAGGATTTGTAGACTATATTATTATTATTATTATTATTATTATTATTATTATTATTATTATTATTATTATTATTATTATTATTATTATTATTATTATTATTATTATTATTATTATTATTATTATTATTATTATTATTATTATTATTATTATTATTATTATTATTATTATTCCAGTTGGTCACAGTCAGCCAGATGTTTGGACTGGATATGGCATTTTTGTCTACTTACTGCTGCCCAGGCAAGCCAAAAGATTGGAAATCCATGCCCTAAGCAGTTAAGCATATGATGTGGATCAACTCAGTGTGGTTTATGGACTGAGAAAACTATATTCATTAGTCAAACGATGGATCAAGTAACTTTAGCTAATGTTATGCAAGTACAGGTAGTCCTCAACTTACAACAGTTCATTTAGTGATTGTTCAAAGTTACAACGGCACTGAAAAAAGTGACTTATGGCCATTTTTCACACTTATGACCGTTGCGGCATCCCCATGGTCATGTGATTTACATCTGGATGCTTGACAACTGATCACCTTTATGACAGTTACAGTGTCCTGGGGTCATGGGATCCCCTTTTGTGACCTTCTGACAAGCGAAGTCAATGGGGAAGCCAGATTCACTTAACAACCGTGTTGCTAATTTAAGAACTACAGTGATTCACTTAACAAATGTGGCGAGAAAAGTCGTAAAATGGGGCAAAACTCACTTAACAAATTTCTCACTTAGCAACATACAAGTTTGGACTCAATTGTGGTCATAAGTTGAAGACTACCTATATAGCTTCTGGTTCATATTGGATGACTTCTCATCCATCAACACAGCTTATCTCACAACGTTAGGCTATGAATAATTTATGGATAAAATGGCATCAATCAGATTAGTGGATAACTTTGAAAAAAATTCTCAACAGATAGTGAGTCATTCATGGATAAAATAACTTAATTTGCCATAGAAATATTTAGGCTGCAAACATTTCAAGATGAGCTAGCCGACTCACTTGTGTTGAGGGATTTCCACTGGATCAGACGGACTGTAGAAGTTTCGTCCAATTTGATACATTGACAGCTTTTGTAAAACCCTGGTATTAAATATAAATATATATATTGTATTAGTGTACGGCAGCATTGTATCATTGCAGCACTGATAAATTAAAACATGCACATTTTGCAACCTAATCAAGTATTTAAAATAAAACATTCATCAACGAATCCTCATCAAACTCAACTGCTAGGTTTGGCCCGTTACTTTTCAATATTTTTATCAATGACTTGGATGAAATGATAGAGAAAATGCAAACATGATTCTGTTTTGATAGCCACTCTCAATAAAAACTATTTTAGTCTTCCTGTGGAGTTGATTTCCTGGCCTGGTCTATCTGGTAAGGCTGACTTAAATCCTGCAAGTCTGATTATGCAGTACCTCCTCCCACTTCTTATAGTTATACTGAATTAGGGAGGTGTCTGTGGGACTCTTTTCTGTCTATAGCAGACTTAACGTATGTTTTATCTTGGACACTTGCAAAATGGAACTTGTACATTTCTGTCAAGGTCATCTTCCTTACTATCTATCCAAGACAGAGTGGGGCAGGCTTTCAATACCAGAGACCTCTCAAAAAGGGGATTTATGATTCCAATCTTCATCCTATAGGCTCTGCTGCAGACTGCTTCAGGTGAAAAATAATCTCCTGATCACAAGCAGAAATCATTCCAATTTCCATTTTAGTGTGTCTAGTTCTAGGTATTGAATCATAGAATCATAATGATTCTTCATCTAGTCCAATCCCTGCCCAAAGCAGGAGTCCTTATACCATCCAGGACAAATGGTTGTCCAATCTTTTCTTGAAAACCTCTAGTGATGGACCATCCACAACTTCAGGAAGCAAGCTGTTCCATTGGCTGATCAATCTTACTGTCAGGAAATTCCTCCTTATTTCCAGGTTGAATCTCCCTCTGATGAGCTTCTAACCATTGCTCCTTGTCCTGCTTCAGGTGCTATGGAGAATAAAGAGATGCCCTCTTCTCTGGACAGTCCTTCAAGTATTGGAAAGCTGCTATCATGTCTGAGTCTTCTT
Organism: Azemiops feae; assembly: GCA_023970755.1. Classification (NCBI taxonomy): domain Eukaryota; kingdom Metazoa; phylum Chordata; class Lepidosauria; order Squamata; family Viperidae; genus Azemiops; species Azemiops feae. The sequence goes on along the minus strand of JALGBA010000349.1, from coordinate 6,094 downwards.
TTCGTTAGACTAAACATGCCTAGTTCCCTTAACCGTACATCGTAGGATTTAGCTTCCAGACAACTTATGATCTTTGTTGCTGTTCTCTGCACCTTTTCTAGGGCCTCAGCATCTTTTTTTGAATCATGGTAACCAGAACTGGACACGGCATTCCAAGTGTGGTCTCACCAGTACAGTATAAAGCAGTGCTATCACTTCCCAGCATCTTGATGCTGCCTTTCTGTTGATGCAGCCTAGAACTCCATTGGCTTTTCTGGTAGCTGCAGCTAACTACTGATTCATACTTAAGCGATGATGCACAAGGACACCTAAATTCCTCTCACAGTTACTGCTGTTGAGCCAGGTACCTCCTATTCTGTACCTATGCATTTGATTGTTCCTGTCTGAGTGCAGGGTCTTATTTTTATCACCATAGAACGGCATCTCGTTGGACAGAGCCCCATACTCAAGTCTGTCATATTATCAGAGTATCATACTTCAAAAAGGATTCTGAGAAATTGAACAGGTTGAAAAAAGCTAACAGGGATAAATCCTGGACTAGAAATTATCATACGTTCTCTCAACATCGTTTAAAAGTATTGGCAATTTGTAGCCCAGAAGAAAAACCAAGGGGATTGGATAGTACTCTTTAAATAGCTGAAAGAATGTCAGGTTAAAAAAAGGGTCAACCCCTCTTCTGTTTGGTTCCAGAGTGCAAGATACAAAATGATGGATAAAGTTGAGAAGGTAGACTTCACTTCAATGTTGAGAATAGCTTTCTAATCATAAGAGCAATCCAATAATAGAACCAATTACTCAAAGAGTTTGTGAGCTCCCCCTGATTCAGTTCTGAAGAAGCTTCTTGGATGAGAAGTGAAATGTTTTCAAGGAAAAAAATAACCAAGAAAGTCCAGTTGCCTTTTGGAAAAGCACTTTTGGGACGACCATGTCCTGGATGATTTGAGAATCTCCATAGATATATAGGGTGATGTGGTGGCTCAGTGGTTAAGACGCTGGGCTTGTCGGCTGGAAAGCCAGCAGCCCAGGTTCAAGACCTGAGCGCCACATGACGGGCTGAGCTCCCGTCCTTGCCCCAGCTCCTGCCAACCTAGCAGTTTAAAAGCATGTAAACGCGAGTAGATAAATAGGTACCACTTTGGTGGGAAGGTAACGGTGCTCCATGATGTCATGCTGGCCACATGACTGCGGAAATGTCTTTAGACAGTGCTGGCTCAATGGCTTTGACACAAACATGAGCACCTCCCCCTACAATCAGCAACAACTAGTGGAGTAAAATCCGCAGGGACTCCTTATCTCTTTATAGATATTTAGGGTTTGGAAGCAATATAGGAGAAGCGCTTTAACTTGGATTTCTGCCTTGCAAAATTTGAAGAAAGGCCAATATGAGGCACTTGAATAAGAATTTAGTTTTAAAACTGGGACTTCTTTCCTTCTCTCTATACACACACACCCCCGGAAAAAAAAAATAAAGACTCACTTTTTAAAGAGGAGGTTTAAGAATTGGATGCATACAGGATTGTTGGAAAATAGCTGATGAGTTAATTGGATTGTTATCTTTACACTATCGCCTCTTCGAGTTTCACAAGATAGTTCTGTGACCTAAGAGGAAGAGAATATGCAATTCAAATTCAATTGCAAAAGATCTAATACAAACCGTTTCAGAGTACAATTCCTTCCTGGTAGTTGCTTTCCAATAAAAGCTTGTAGAGCTTTTAAAAAAAACTTTTATGAATAGCAGAAAGGTCTGCTTATTTAACTTACAAGTGTGTGCCAACATCACTATGTGACAACAATGAGTAATGAAAGATAAAGAGGGTGAGGGTTTGAAATTGAGCTGATTCTAGAGCCAAAATAAATAATAGATTATGGGACCAAACTGGAACAAACACACCTTTTCATGCTTTTTTTTTCTATCCTTCAGAGTGGATGAATATTTCAAAGAAATCGAATTCTTCTGCTGTTTTATAATTAACTACAATCATAAAACAATGTAGGCTTTACCTTATGTATTGGTTAGGGTCGAGTAAAAACATTAAACAAACTGACCAACAGATTGAACTTGTTTAATGCTGTGGATGTCAGCACTGGAACCGAAAAACAAGGTGTAGGATGATACACAGCAGAGTATGAAGTGAAGGGAAATGGAGAGGGCAAAAGACGAAGTGTCCTGAATTATATTTGTTCTGTCCTTAGAGTATGTGCTTCTCTGGCAGGACAGGATTAATTTCTTTTCTGTTTAGCTAGGTTACAGTTACGTTTGGCAACTCTGACATTGCTGACCAAAGTAGGTGCAGCATGTTGCCTTATAATAATAATGTTGGAAGGGACCTTGGAGGTTATCTAGTCCAACCCCCCGCTCAGGCAGGAAACTCTATACCATTTCAGACAAATGGCTGTCCAGTCTCTTGTTAAAAACTTCCAGTGTTGGAGCATTCACCGCTTCTGGAGGCAGGTTGTTCCACTGGTTAATTGTTCTAACTGTCAGGAAGTTTCTCCTCAGTTCTAGGTTGCTTCTCTCCTTGATTAGTTTCCATCCGTTGCTTCTTGTCCTGCCTTCAGGCACTTTGGAGAATAGCTTGACTCCCTCTTCTTTGTGGCAACCCCTGAGATATTGGAACACGGCTATCATGTCCCCCCTCGTCCTTCTCTTCATTAAACTAGACATACCCAATTCCAGCAACCGTTCCTTATATGCTTTAGCCTCCAGTCCCCTAATCATCTTTGTTGCTCTTCTCTGTACTCTTTCTAGAGTCTCAACATCTTTTTTATATCGTGGTGACCAAAACTGGATGCAGTATTCCAAGTGTGGCCTTACCAAGGCATTGTAAAGTGGTATTACTGCTTCACGTGATCTTGATTCTATCCCTCTGTTAATGCAGCCTAGCACTGTGTTGGCCTTTTTGGCAGCTGCAGCACACTGCTGGCTCATATTTAAGTGATTGTCCACTAGGACTCCGAGGTCCCTCTCACAGTTACTGCTATTGAGCAAGGTACCCCCTATACCAGGGCTTTTCAACCTTTTCACCCATTGTACCACTTTTCGGATAAGGCAATATCCGAGTACCACCACTCGCCCAGCAAGGTATCAAAAACTTGACCAAAAAAAAAAAGAGGAAAAAATGAGAAAGTACAGGTAGTCCTCGACTTACAACAATTCGCTTAGTGACTGTTTGAAGTTACAACAGCACTGAAAAAAGCGAATTATGACCATTTTTCACACTTATAACTGTTGCAGCATCCCCAGGGTCATGTGATTTACATTCGGATGCTTGGCAACTGATTCATACTTATGACGTTCACAGTCCCAGGGTCATGTGATCAATGGCCCGGGGGCGTGGCCAGCTGATTACCCAGGTTGCAGGGTGCCTGTGGGGGGGAATCCGTGGGTCTCTGGAGGGGGATGGGACTGGGGTGGGTACCTGGCTTCCTTCCCTCCCTTCTCTCCCATTGTCCCTTCCTTCCCTCCCTCTTTGTCCCTTCCTCCTTCCCTCCCTCCCTCTCATTGTCCTTTCCTTCCTTCCATCCTTCCCTCTTTGTCCCTTCCTTCCCTCCCTCCCTCTCACTGTCCTTCCCCTCCTTCCTTCCTTCCCTCCCTTTCATTGTCCTTTCTTTCCTTCCTTCCTTCCCTCTTTGTCCCTTCCTTCCTTCCCTCCCTCCCTCTCATTGTCCTTTCCTTCCTTCCCTCCTTCCTTCTTTGTCCCTTCCTCCTTCCCTCCCTCCCTTTCATTGTTCCTTCCTTCCTTCCTTCCTTCCTTCCTTCCTTCCTTCCTTCCTTCCTTCCTTCCTTCCTTCCTTCCTTCCTTCCTTCCTTCCTTCCTTCCCTCTTTGTCCCTTCCTTCCCTCCCTCCCTCTCACTGTCCTTCCCCTCCTTCCTTCCTTCCCTTTGTCCCTTCCTTCCTTCCCTCCCTCTCATTGTCCTTCCCCTCCTTCCTTCCTTCCCTTCCTTTCTTCCCTCCCTCCCTTCCATTGTCCTTCGATACACCGTCCAGATCCCAGCCTGGTTTTGGCAGGCAGCGGTGCATTCTCACCACACGGAGCGGCCGGTGAGGTGAACCGGCAACATCACGGCCCTGCCTGTGCGTGCGCAGAGGCAGAGGAGAGCGCATGCGCCTCAGCCTCTGCGCGTGCACAGGCAGGGCCTGGATGTCACTGGTTCACCTTGCCAGCCGCTCCGCGTGGTGAGAATGCGCCAGGCTCGGTGTGTGCAGCTACAGCTGAGCCACCCGCGCTCAGTAGCTACCCGCTGCTCGGAAGCTGCGTGGCGCGGCCCAGCCGCCGCTCAGAAGCCCCGCACGGCCCGGCCGCCGCTCGGAAGCCCCGCGCGGCCCGGCCGCCGCTCGGAAGCCCCGCGCGGCCCGGCCGCCGCTCGGAAGCCCCGCGCGGCCCGGCTGCCGCTCGGAAGCGGCCACCGCGCAGAAGCTTCCCCTTCACTCCGGCCAGCGAGCCAGATGGGCAGGGGCGCGAATTGGCGTGTGCTCAGGAACGCCGATTCCGCGCCCCTGCCCAGCTCGCTCGCTTGCCGGCGCCCACAATCTGCCCGGCCTCCCCTCTGCCTGCTTTGCACAGCTCCTCCTGGGCCCCCCACGCCCACCGTTAACCCTCCCGCCACCATGCAGTGTAAGGTTGGCGCCCCCGCCCAGATGCCCTCACCTCCCCCAAGCATTTTTTTACTCACCTGCTTTCAGCTGCACTCCCTTTCTCTTTTTGCTTCTCTGCCTTCGCCACGTGCTTGTGGGTAAAAAAAAAAAGTTCCATGAGACTTTCTAACTTCTCGCGAGAAGTTAGAAAGTCTCATGGAACTTTTTTTTTTTGTCTCACAAACACATGGCGAAGGCCGAAAAGGACAGGAGAAAGGGAATGCTGCTGAAAGCAGGTGAGTAAAAAAAAACGCTTGGGGGAGGTGAGGGCATCTGGGTGGGGGTGGGGGCGGGGGCGGGGGGGGCAGGCAATGCGTCACGCAGCTCCGGCGGAATCTCCCCTGAAGACTGCGTGAGGCTGCCTGCCACCCCCAAGGCCGCCGCCAATCAGCTGGAGCTGCGCGCTTTGATCCTGGGCTCTCAGTAGGACCCAGGCAACATGCAGTTCCACCTGACTTTGCCACAAGCCTCTGCGGCGCTGCTGCCACTTCACCTCATCCACTTTTACACTTTAAAAAAAAAAAAAAATTCAAAATTTTTTTTTTTAATATTTTACATTTTTTTTTTACATGTTTTTTCAACCCGTCCGACGCGTACCACCAGCCATGTGCTTGCGTACCACTGGTGGTACGCGTACCACCGGTTGAAAAGCCCTGCCCTATACTATACCTGTACATTTGGTTTTTCTTGCCTAAATGTAGAACCTTGCTTTTTTCACCATTGAATTTCATTTTGTTCGATAGTGCCCAGTGTTCAAGTCTGTCCAGATCCTCCTGTATCTTAAGCCTGTCTTCTGGAGTGTTGGCTATTCCTGCCAGCTTGGTGTCGTCTGCCAATTTGATGAGTTCCCCATCTATCCCTCTCGTCCAAATCGTATGATGAAGATGTTGAAGAGCACTGGCCCCAAACAAGAGCCCTGGGGTACCCCTACTACACACTTCCCCTCATGTAGATGCGGTTTCCATTGGAGACCACCCGCTTAGTAACGGTCGGTCACATCTACGGATCCATCTGGTAGGTGATGCTGTACTAACCCCATTTTTTCTATCTTATCAAGTAGTAGGTTGTGACCTACTTTATCAAATGCCTTACTGAAGTCCAAGTAAATTATATCCACAGCATTCCTCTGATCCACTAATTTTGTCATTTGGTCAAAGAATGCAATAAGATTTGTCTGGCATGCTCTGTTTTTGACAAACCCATGTTGGCTTTTAGTAATGACTTTGTTTGCCTCTAGATGTTCGCTGATTCGTTGTTTGATTATCTTTTCCAGAATTTTCCCAGGTATTGAGGTCAGGCTGATAGGTCTGTAGTTTCCTGGGTCCATTTTTTCCCCTTTTTTGAAGATGGGAACTACATCAGCTCTTTTCCAGTCCTCCGGTAGTTCCCCAGTGCTCCAGGATCTTTAAAAAATATAGTTCAATGGTTCTGAGATCACATCTGCCAGTTCCTTGAGA
>JALGBA010000347.1:0-44722 GCA_023970755.1 Azemiops feae | reverse complement strand
CTATCCATCTATCATCTATCTATCTATCTATCTATCTATCTATCTATCTATCTATCTATCTATCTATCTATCTATCTATCTATCTATCTGACAGAATTTTTCAGGGTCACTGGAAACAATACTGTGGGTAATTAGAAAGGGGCATATGCAACCAAGATGATCTTGTTATTAAGAATAGAATGGAATAGAATAGAATAGAATAGAATAGAATAGAATAGAATAGAATAGAATAGAATAGAATAGAATAGAATAGAATAGAATAGAATAGAATAGAATAGAATAGAATAGAATCTGGAGGGGACCTTGGACGTTTTCTAGTCCAGCCCCCTGCTCAAGCAGGAGAACCTATACCATCTCAGACAAGTGACTGTCTAGCCTCTTCTTAAAAACCTCCAGTGATGGAGAGCCCATGGTTTCTGGAGGCAAGCTGTTCCACTGGTTAATTGTCCTCACTGTCAGGAAGTTTCTCCTTAATTCCAGGTTGCTTCTCTCTTTGATCAGTTTCCAACCATTGTTTCTTGTCCTGCCCTCTGGTGCTTTGGTGAATAACCTGGCCCCCTCTTCCTTGTGGCAGCCCCTCAAGTACTGGAATACATTTGCTTGCTTATTTATCTACAGCATCTCACCTACATGACACTGGGCGGTTTACAATGAAAACATAAAAAGTAGTATAAAAGAAGAGTTTAAGAACTGGTTTAAGAATAAAGTTGAAACTGCTTGCTCTCTTTGACTACTCATTACAACTATCTCCCTCAATATATATGATACACTATTGTCTCGGCCTCATTTTTCTGCCAATTATTCACTTACATGTATATTTCCTCTTTCAAAGGCACTTTCACGTCAACATTCTACTATTTTTCCCCCCACAGTTGCCATATCTTTTGCAGCATAGTGCTTATGGAGATTCTCAATCATCCAGGTCATGGTTGTCCCAAAGGTGCTTTTCAAAGGCAACTCCACTTTCTTGTTTTTTGTTTCCCTCGAAAACATTTTGCTTCTCATCCAAGATGCTTCCTCAGTTCTTCAGTCAGAACTGAAAGAGCTTCTTGGATGAGAAGCGAAACATTTTCAAGGACTAAAACCAAGAAAGTTCAGTTGCCTTTAGAAAAGCAGCTTTGGAATGTTTTGCAGCATAGGTACTTAATTTTTTTTACTCTGATATGAGCATCTTCCACTGCCATTTTCTTTATGTTCGTTTTCCATTGTTTTTGTATAGATATTAATTCAACCTATTTTTTTTGTACATGACTTGTATCCTCTCTTTCTGCAGTTTTTTTTAGTTTCCCCTTTCTTTTCCTTTGTTTTCCCTTTTCCCAAAATCCAATTTTGATACTACCAAGACATAGAGTGACCTACATTCAGAACCTTTCATCACCTTTATATCCCCCTCCCCAAAATCCCTTCTAATTCTTTGATTGCCACCATTCACTGGAATATAGCAAGCATTTATCACCAATCTATATCCTTACCCTCAAAAACATCTTAAACGACCTAGTCCTAGATGATACCATTTCATACTTCCTGACATGCATTTTAGCCGCTTTATGTATAATTAATGTAAACCATTACTTCCCTACTGGTATTCATGAATTCTATAAGTTCAGACCAATTTAATTCAGCTCTATAGTAATTTCCCCCTTTTTCTTAGTTTCATAGACACACACATGATCACTGTTTTTTTTCATCTTTTCATTTATTAATCATGCTTTTTACCTTTTATTCCTCTTACGTTCTAAGTGACGAAGTTCCATACGCTATGACAGTTACCAAATGGTCTTACATATAATCAGAATATTCCTCTAACGTTTTCAGAACAGAAGAAAAAAACATCAAAGTAGCATACACATCCAACAGTGTTTGAACATACTTTCAAAAGAGTATTTGGGTGTTGTTGTTGTTGTTGTTGTTTTTAGCGAAATGAAATGGAGATTAATGACAATGAATGATGTTCCTTCTGGTAACTTCAAGTTGAAACACTTATTGTGTTTCAACCAACAATGACCCTGTTGAATTCCAAAGTTTTGTTACATTGTAGGCATGGAATATCTGCATTTTATGCCTTTTTGCACACTTTTTTACCTTCTTCCCTACCTTCCTTCATGTTACCTTTTTATTTTGTTTGGCATTCCTCTTTACCCGTTGTTTGAAAGAAGAGAAAGCCAATTGCTTTTGCTTGATAATGCTATTGATAGAATTGCCACAAATGAGTCTGTATGCTTCCCAGCTCATTAAAGCTGCATTGTTCTTTGCTTTTGTGTTTTCACTGTAGACTGATTTCTGAAAAGCCTGATTGAAAGAAAAAGCAGTATTAGGCTAACATGCTATGAATAACTCTTTTATCCAAGATGGAGGGGAAGGGGGTATCTGAAAATAATAATCACATTTCATTAAGACTGTTGCAAAAACAAAATATTCAAATTGTAGAATATAGCATTTGAAAAAACTGTTCTTGTTTCATTTTTTGGTTCTCTTACTTCATCATGCCTCCAGAACCTGCCTCCAGAAGCTGTGAATGCTCCAACACTGGAAGTTTTTAAGAAGCGACTGGACAGCCATTTGTCTGAAATGGTATAGGGTTTCCTGCCTGAGAGGGGGTTGGACAACTTTATTATTATTATTATTATCATCATCTATTTATATCATTGTGGCAACCTAATGCCCTGGAATTGCTTACAGTCCCTGAACATTTTTGCAATTGCCAGAAAACTTTTTTTAAAAATAATTTGGGATATGGAAGCTATACAAACGAGTCTAAAAGAAGCTTGACATGGTTTAAAAAACAAAACTTCAAAGGAATTCCTTAACTGCCCTAAAAAAATCAGAAAAGTCCCTCCCATTCATATTTCCCCCAGCTTATGTGTATTGTGTTAAAAAACAAAACCAAATCCAACATATCTGAGGATTCTAGCTATCTGCTGTATCTTCCCCAATATTAACTTTAGATATCTAAAAGCACTGAACAAGAGATATTCTGGAAAATCCAAAGAAGAAATGAGGCCATTACCTTCTATTGCTACCTGCAAGATGCCCAGATATATGTCACTAGTAGCTACCAACTGCTGCAAATAGGACATTGTATTATCCAGTTATCAGCCCTTTGAGGTAGGCAAGGTTAAAAATGACTAGTACTTTTCACATATCATATTTCATATCATCATATCACATCACATCATATCATACCACATCATATTGACATAGGGTAAAATAGCAAAATATATTGAAAAACACAACAGAATTGTCCTCCCTCTCTTTCATACCCAAGGCACGGTATCAAGGCAGGGTAACTTCCTATGTTTTTCTGTCCTGGGCTTAAGTCATGTTTGTTAACTGCCACTACATACCTTCTTCAAAGCAATCTTTGTGTTCTTTACACCAATCCCTTTGATCTTCACCAAGTAAAGCTTCATTGCTGCTTCCCCAGATATAATGGACATCCACTTCTTTAAATCTCATTTGGGCTGGGGCACCAGGGGAACTGAAATGTAACAACACATCTGGAAGAGGGTTGGGAAGTCTGTTTTCATCTGTACTGGGGAGGGGGAGGGCTTTGGGAATGGACTAAATGATATTTGACATGATAGGTTCATCTCTCCCTTTCTCTTTTTCTCCCTCTGCTAGGAATCTAAAGGGAGAAAATTATGAGTGCAAGCCCAAGATGAATTAAACGGCATTACAAATAGGTTCAATGAAGGGAAAGCCCTGTCTTTACATCAAAGTCTGTCCTTAGTCTTTTGTCCCCTTTCCTTCTGAATCCTCTGGGAATGCATCAAACAAAAGTTAGAGATGTACTGGACGTGCTTCATTCCTAAGCATCTCTGGGGAGTCAATGTCCATCTCAAAAGTTGTTTCAAATCCAGCTAAGATTATTGATTTTCCTGCTGCATGGATAAACACCAAACAACAGCTTTCTAATTTGGGGAAGAAGTTAAAGGATGTTGTATACTAGCAGTAATGAGCACAGAAGGGATGCTTAGACTAAAGTTAAAGTGAATTAATTGCCAGCTTTTTTAATCTAACTGAGATGTATCTGCTGGCTCAGATGCCTGTCCATGAGCATATTTATCATTGCATTACTATCAAATCTTCTGCAAGTGTTCTTGGATAGAGATTTGTAGTTTTGCAGAATGATGGGAGATTCATTCTGCTATTTTTTACATTTTTCCAGCTATCCACCCCACTGACTGTGGCTCTATTCAATCTAACTGCCAGTGTGCAATTTGGGGAGCCTCCTGGACTCACAACTCCTGCTTGAAGAGGAGGGGGTCTGTAGCTGAGGGGGGGGGGCTTTGCGCAGATTCAGCTTGTGCACCAACTGCGCCTATTTCTGGACTGAGGGGTCTTGCTCATATGACTCATGTTTTAATCACCTCCCACTTGTGCAACACACACTCACCTTTATGACATTCATGGGAATGGAAGCATGATGACACAACTCTGTGTGACAGTTTCCCCATACACCCCTTTATGGAAGTCTTTCCTCAGCAGAGGTCAAAGTAATCCCTATTCTGTTACTTTTCCTTGGTACTCTTACTCTTACAACTAGAAGCAAAGTTATAACTGGTAGCCAGCATGGGTTTGTTAAAAACAGATCATGTTTTGTTCTTTGATAAAGTGACCAAATTAATAGACTAGCGAAATGCTGTGGACATAGTATACTTAGTTTTCAGTAAGGCATTCAACAAAGTAGACCACAACCTACTGCTTGGTAAGCTAGAAAAAGGTGGAATAGACAACATCACCACCAGATGGATTTGTAGCTGGCTGACAAACTGTAGTCAATGAGTAGTCCTCAATGGTACTACATCCACGTGGAGAGAGGTAAGCAGTGGGGTACCACAAGGCTCTGTCTTAGGCCCAGTACTCTTCAATATATTCATCAATGACTTAGATGAGGTAATAGAAGGGGAACTCATCAAATTTGCAAATGACACTAAACTGGCAGGAATAGCCAACACCTCAGAAGACAAGCTCAGGATTCAAAAAGATCTTGACAAACTTGAACAATGGGCCCTATCCAACAAAATGAGTTTTAATGTGGAGAAAAGCAAAGTTTTACATTTAGGCAGGAAAAATCAAAGATGTAAGTACAAATTAGGCGAGACCTGGCTCAAAAACAGTAACTGTGAGAAGGACCTTGGAGTCCTAGTGGACGATCACTTGACTATGAGCCAGCAATGTGCAGCAGCAGCCAAAAAAGCTAATACAATCCTGGGTTGTATACACAGAGGCATAGAATCAAGATCACGCAAAATATTAGTACCGTTTTATAAAATCCTAGTGAGACCACACCTGGAATACTGCAACCAATTTTGGTCACCATACTACAAAAAAGATGTTGAGATCTTGGAAAAAGTTCAGAGAAGAGCAACTAAGATGATCAAAGGCCTGGAGACTAAAAACTATGAAGAATGGCTGCAGGACTTGGGTTTGGCTAGTCTAAAGAAAATAAGAAATAGGGGTGACATAATAGCAGTATTCCAGTATTTGAGAGGCTTCCACAAAGAAGAGGGGGTCAAATTATTCTCCAAAACACCAGAGCAGGGTGTCAAACTGCCGGCCCATGGGCCAGTTGCATCACGCAGAGGTCACGCCCACCCCAGCTCTGGCAATGCAAAAAAAGTCGTGACACGTCGCGACATGTCACATGACACGGCGAGGGCAGGACAAGAAACAATGGTTGGAAACTGATCAAAAAGAGAAGCAACCTGGAAATAAGGAGAAAGTTCCTAACAGTGAGGACAATTAACCAGTGGAACAGCTTACCCTCAGAAATTGTGGGCGCTCCATCCTTGGAGGTTTTTAAGATGAGACTAGGCAGTCACTTGTGTGAAATGATATAGGTTCTCCTGCTTGAGCGGAGGGCTGGTCTAGAAGACCTCCAAGGTCCCATTCAATTCAATTCACTTCAATTCACTTCAATTCACTTCTATTCTATTCTATTCTATTCTATTCTATTCTATTCTATTCTATTCTATTCTATTCTATTCTATTATTTAATGGTTATGAGTGAGGGAATTCACCTTGACATTTCATATTTTGGGTTTTATGGTTGTGTATTATTTTATTTTATATTTTTAACAGTTGTATAGACTTGATTTTTTTTTACTTCATTTTAGTTTATTGTTGGTGGCTTTCTGGAGCATTATTGCCAATAGAAATGTCCATTTCTCTCAATGAATGGTTTTGCAGATGAGTCTAAATCTAGTCCATGGCATGACTGCATGCATTGACTGCATTCTGTTTCTCATCACGTCTTCTGCTGTTTTTAAAAGTCATGAAAATCCATTTCCTTTCAACTGAAACTTGCTAACATATATCTTTTGTATGCTTTTTGTATGCAAGTCATTTTAATCAATTCAGTTTCATTTGCGACTTCTTTCAGTTTCTAACACAGCTACACAATTGGCTGCATGTACCTGCATCTAATTGTTTTCTCAAATAATTAACCTTTAAAATGGGAATGTTTCTTAGGATAGTGGAGAATATAGAACTGGAGGCAGAAAAGTGCCCCCCCCCAGTCTAATCTTCCTTTAGCAGAAGTTGCCCTAAATTTGGGATCACTTTCTTTTTGGGTTCTTTTTGTATTGACAAAACTGTCCATGATACACATACTTAAAACAAAATTGTAATATACCCTTTTTATATACAACTTTCCTCAGTCAAAACTGTTTTGTATGAATTTTAATTGAAAATGATGGTCCCTAGAGGACTCATTGGTTGTGAACGTATTTAACTAGTGGCTTGATTAATTTTAACCTAGGTTTATCTGGGGTTAGCATTTGTCAACACAGCCTGATTGGATAGTTTAGCATATTGTCCAAATCCAGAAAATGGCTCAATTCAACAGTCTGGTTAAGGTTTGCGTGAAAGCAGTCACTGCCATCTGGGAGAAAAGGTGTGGATGCTTTAAAAAAATTGTAATACCTTGGCATTCCTTGCCTAGAAGACTAGAGCAAAGAAGCCAACAAGTGTATCCATGGGCTATGTAGAGGTTCCCAGAAGCCTTAGGGGTGATCTCCCGAGACATCTAAAAATGGATACCAAACTGTGTCATAACAGAAGAAGAAAATCCTTCAATACATGCTTGGAGAGTTATTGTATCTAGTATAACTAATTTAATTTAAATTCAAATGAAATAAGGTGATTTATATATATTTTTTTGTTCTGGCTTGCCCCCCCCCCCTCTTTTATTTGAATTTGACTCCAAATCACTCAGTTGAAACAGTTATGTGATCCTTCATTTCTTCTTGGAGCAATCACAAAGAGGGGGAAAAAATGCTTGGATACTAGTGATCAAAGAACAAAAAAATAAGAAATTCACTTAATCTCCTGCAATCATTGCTCTACATAGTTTAACATGTTGTACTGACCGGGAGTGAATCTTTCTAGTCACACTTAAAGTTCTTAAAGACTGAATCTTTTTTCCTCTGTGTGGAAAGTGCACACATGCTGCCTTTCCTTTTTTTATTGTGCTTTCAGTCTAGTACTGTGTGGCAGGGGTCCTCAACCGTGGCAACTTTAAGACTTGTGGACTTCTGGGAATTCTGAGGAGGAATTCTGGGAGTCTTAAATTTGCCACGGTTGAGGCCCCCTGCTGTACGGTGCTTCTCAACCTCGGCAACTTTAAGATGTGGGGACTTCAATCCCTAGAATTCTGGCATTATCTATTTCTATTCAAATCAATCTCAGTACAATGAGCGGTGGTCTTAACAGGAACCTCTTAATATCTTTTCTGCAATGTTGCATGATGTCATAGTATCATTCTCACCTACTAATGAGTGATTTAGGAAAAATCTATACAATTTGGCTGATTTGGGGTAAAAAGAAGTTTTTAAAAGAATGGCCTCTACTGATCAAAATGTTTCCAGCCCTGGATTAGAAAACAAATCTGTCAGTTATTAAATCCATTTTCTGCTTCAGTCTTTCCCACATATAGAAAAGTAAACAAGTGTTTTGGTTCTGTTTTATTTACTGACACACAGCAGTTTCCTTTCCGCTGCTCCTGAAGCTTAAGGAAGATTCAGCTTTAGTTCTGATTCCTTCAGAAAAAAATGTGTTTTACCTCACAGAGCCAATGGGTCTTACCAAATAATCAAATTGGATTCACAGTGTTATGAGGTCTGGCACATATACTTAATTATAGCACTGGATATGCATCAATAAAAAATGAGACAGATTTTATAGCCTGATTAGGTTCTCTTTCCTTTGCAAGTTTAATCAAATATACAAGCTAAGAATGTTTCCATGTTCCAGAATTAAGCTTACCTTAACATATAATTTGGGTGACTCTGATTTAGAATCTGGAATTTGCTATTTTAGTGTTGGGCCAGGCTGGTTTGTTATGGTACAGAGTTACCTTTGGGCAGCTAAACTAGAGAAACACAGCCTGGATTTATCCATAGGAAAATGTTCAGGAATGACAGGGAAGCTGTAGCCTACTGTCTTCTGGGAAAAACAACACAGCCCAATCATAGAAGAAGAAGCCGCAGGGAATTTTTCTTCTGCCTGTTTGGGAGAGCTCTCCTGATTTTGTTTTGTCTATTTTTATGAGATCTTATAATTTTAGCCAGTAGGTTCTGATTTCTCAAATTCTAAATTGAGATTTTGCTTAATAAAAACGTCATAAATATGAGTCAGTTGCCAAGTGTCTGAATTTTGGTCATGTGACTACAGGGATACTGCAATGGTTGTAAGTGTGGAAAACGGTCATAGGCCCTTTTTTTTTCAGTGCCCTAACTTCAGATGGTCACTAAATGAAGTGCTGTAAGTCAAGAGCTACTGGTATAAATACCTTAAGGCATAACACGTGACACAGTTACCAGTGCATTCTATTGGGCTTCAGAGACTCAGTTTTAGCCATGTACAGATAATTCATCACTTAAACTGCTTATTTATTACGGTGATTAGTTATTATAGTAACTAATAAAATAGAAACACTAATATTTTAAAGCAGTGTCTTGAACTGCTGCAATGTGAATAAAAAAGATGTCGTATAGTGACAGTAAACAGCGAATAAGGAGCATTTTTAATATTCCTCATTGGGTTCTACCAGTGACCTTTCATCAAAAAGGCTTGCGTATTCCTCTCTCCTGCTCACTTCAAAGCAAGTGCATCTATTTTGTGAAATGCTAGAGGTCGTGGATATTTGTTTATTTTTAAGCAGACTTAGAGGCACCCAGACGCTGTCAGGAGTTTCTGTATAAACTTACAGCCTCTTCTTCTTTCTTGTTAAATTCTATGATTCTGTCCTGAATTATTTCATGAAATCAAGGCTAATATTGTGAAAAGCAAGAACAGTAAAATAAGTAAATAATCATACACCAAACTGGCCAATTATGAAAAAGTAACAAATATAATAACAGTTTGATTTATAAACAGTTCAAGTTGAGCAGTTTGAGTTTGGTGCCTAGTAAAAGCCGTCCTTTTCATATACAGATGATGAATTCAGGCTAAGATAGGAACTTAATATATTATTATGCCCTTCATGAAATAGATATAAACAATTATTTTTGGTTTGCCTAGTCTGGTGCCACTAAGCAATTAATTTAATCTTAGCTGAGCAAGACAGCTTCCTATACATAGAGTGGCAGTATAAATATTACAGTTAAAATTAAATATGAATCTGCATTGCAGTTAAACATAGTTGCATCTGGTGAGGCAGGATTAATACTTCTCACACTGTATTATGAGATGGTTGAATACGTATTGATATGCATAATCTGCCAACAAGACATATTTAACCATGCATTTCATAACAATGACTCTTGGTAGAGCATAGAGGGTGAAATCCCCCAAAAGGCAGTCTGTCACAGAGAAAAGGGATCAACCTATTCTCCAAAGCACCTGAGGGCAGGACAAGAAGTAACAGATGGAAGTTTATAGAGGACAGATCCAACCTAGAAATAAGGAGAAATTTCCTGACAGTGAGAACAATTAACTAGTGGAACAGCTTGCCTCCAGAAGTTGTGGGTAGTTCATCACTGGGGGGGTTTAAGAAGAGACTGGATAGCCATTTGCCTGAAATGGTATAGGGTCTCCTGCTTGAGCAGGGGGTTGGACTAGAAGACTTCCAAGGTCCCTTCCGACTTTGTTATTCTGTATTCTGTAAATAAACATCCAAAATGTCAAGCCCAGCCTAAGAATGATATAGAACAATCCAGCCAAATTTCAGTTCTTTTTTGCTCACAGCCAATAGACAGAATCTTGTCAGACTAAACTTTTACTAAACCTTTAATCTTCACCCCAACAGATGTACCCTGGGAAATTCTAGGGAGTGGCTATCCTAACTCCCTTCCTCTATGTCTGATCCAGCTCTGGGCTGTTGTCTTGCCCCCACTTGGAATGTGCTCCCTCCTTCCTGGGAAACAGCTGCTTCACTGTGGTCCATCATATCTATCTCCCCTTGGTAGGCACCACCCTCACACAAAATAATAACATACAGTAACATATACCTGAGTTTTAAAAATCATTCCACTTTCAATTAGAAAAGGTAGAGCCCAAATCCTAGTCCAAATGCCTGCAAGTACATCTGGGACTACAATGCCTTACAAAAGGCCAAAAAAGCTGAGGCCATCTAGATCTCAGGGGTACGCTGTTCCGTAGTGCGGGACCTGCAACAGAGAAAGAATATGACTCCTAGTTTCCACTAGAGGACATTTTCTAATAAAAGGGACCTGGACATGTCAAACCTGCCAATCCTGATGGAGCAAGCAGAAACTATAGAGACAGGCAGGCCCACAAATGCCCATGTAGGACATTATAGGTGACAACCAACAGCTTGGAATTCAATTGGGAGACTCTGCAGCTTGTAAAGTAGAGGTGACAAAAGAATGTATTGCCCATGCTATTGCATTCTGGATGAATTGCAGCTTCCAAATGCTCTTCGAGAACAGCCGTAGGTACAACACATTACAATGATCCAACTTGACATAAGGTGACATAAGTTATTGTGCTTAAGGTAGTTACAAGTTTACTTGTAGTAGAGCAAGAGACACAACCTTCTTTGAATATTAACTTTGCCTTTGCGTAGCATACGAGGGTGCAACTAGACAAATTTTATTTTTTGTTGTACTGACATTTAAATTTAACTAAGGCTGTACAGAGATGTAGATAGATAAAGATACATATGCAATCATGCATTTAATAACTTTCTCAGTCTGTCACATTAAAAATGTTAGCTTGGCAACTATTTTTGGAATTGTTCAAGAGTTTTTTTGTTCAGCTGTGCTGCTTTTAAATGATTCAGCAGTCTGAAATTGTAAATTTTACACATTATATAATGTGATGCTTTAATGGATGCTTACTATAAGCTTCTTTGAGTAAAAGAAATTGCAAGGAACAAAAGGGAATAATTCAGAGGTGCACAAATTGAGGCCACATCTGGCTCCTGAAATGTTTTGGTGTTGTTAAGTATAAGGAATGCATTAGAATAGAAAGTATTCATTATAACCCTTCTGTTGGAGAAAACTCCTTGGACAGGCAGGAAAACAAACAAATCAACCCAGAGTTCTTATTCAAGGCACAAATGTCCAGACTCAAATTATTCTATTTCAGACAAAAATGATTTGATGACACTTAATCACTCATTCAAGCATTACAAGCCCTAATTCAATTCTGCCCACTTTCTACTTCAATCTATGTATTTAAAAACAAATGCAATACTCACATTTATTAGTGAATGTACAATATTTCATAATTTTCCATATTTATATGCCATTTTTAACCAAGGACTATCATGAAGTTGAAAACGAAAGCAAAGGATAACTATGATTTGATCTGCCTGATTTCAGTGTGTGTGTATGTTTGTGTGTCTCCATAAAAGGTTTCTAGTCTTTGAGAAAAGTACTTGTCATTCTGATATAATAAAGTTAAATTACTTTGCCTAAAGTGTGGATTTTGTTGAATTCTGCTCCATTTCTATTATGGGATATCACATTGCATTTTATGTACTGTAGATGGATATCAACTTCTCTTTGGTGAGGGAGCAGAGGGACTGTGGTAATTTAACCTACAGTATTTATTAGTGGAAGTAGTATTTTTATTTTAAATAGTACTGGAGAGGGAGCACAGATGAAAACTTTATGAAAAGAATGGTGGTGAAATGTTGTCTGTGATAAAAAGGGAAAACAATATCTACTGTAAAAAGGAAATGTGTCACCCCAAAAGGAAGTGAAAAGAAGATACATATTTGTATAAAATATGCAGCCACTAAGTGATAGCTATAGATATAAATAGGGAAATCATTTGTATAGTTTAACCAGAAAACAATAAAGCGGAGGTTTTTTACCTGCTGACATATGTTTTCATTTTGTGGTCAAGGTGCTAATTATTGATGTGCAATTTTAAAGCCCCTGCTTTCTCCCCCCCCCTGGTCTTTTTAGCCATTAACTTTGATTTGGATTGGGACCCCTACCAAATGAGAATATTTTAAACAGAGAACTACTCTTTGCTAAGTACAGCATGGGACCAACCTATGGCAAACATGGTCTTTTCAAGTATTTCTGCATCACTTTTTGCATCACACCTGCACGAGACACGTTCAGCCTCTGGATGGATGTAAGGACAAACAACCACATAAATTATTTCCCCTTCCCTATTGTGAATAAAAGCCACAGGCATGGATAAATAGGCACAGCGACTCCAAGACAAGGTAACTCTAAAATTGCTGCACTGAGTTAGACTTGTGCTGATTCCAGATAGTTGGAATGGAGAGAGCATTTGGCAGAGGTGCAACTTCCGAAGCTTATCCCCATAAGATTGAGCTTATGAGTCTCACTCTTCCTGTGGCATCCCAGTCTTCCATTCTTGCACTCCTCTGTCCATTAGTGGGTTCACTTCTGCATCGGGAGCCTTCTCTTCGAATATAGTCTTATGGCATGATTTTCTTTGGATCTTGGAGTCCAACAATACCCCTGAGGCTGAAAAGCTTGTATTGATGAAGAGAAATGTAGTTTCCAAGGCAACAACAGAACTATGGACCGCTAAGATAACTGAATTACAGTATTACCAGGCTTGTGATTACTGAGCCTGAATCCAAATAGAGACCAGTGTCTGCTGCTTCCAGGCCTAAACTCAGTAATAACCACTGGTACTGCCAAAGGCTACAGAGCTGGTACCCCAATACAGACAGTCTGCCCAGGATGAGCTCAAGGAAAAGCAATTATTATTACAAACCAAACCCTTGATTAATTGACACATTTTAAATTGTATTTCTGATGGTTTTCATTTCTCAGGAAACGAGTGGAGGCTGAGAAGGATGGTCAGGCTCAAGGAGCATAGAAGAGCTCCGTTCAAAAAGAGGCTGGGATTGGAATAAATTGCTGCTGCCTTGGCTCTGTCCAGGGTCCTGAAAAATTTGCAAATGCCCACTTGTCTACTGCATCATCTTCATTTGTGCCTAGCTATATAATGGATTTGTACTTTTCTACTATCTGGTTCTTCATTGCAGATTGGGAAATGATTGATTGAAGTCTTGACTGGGCAAATTCAAGTTCAAGCCAGCTTTTAAAAATGAAAGCTCATTTGGTGATTTTGAGCCAATCAGTATCTCTCAGCAAAACCTGTAGCATAAGTTTATTGGTCTGGGCTGGGGGAAATGAGAGGCTATAAATCTAATAAATAACTGAATGCACAGTTATTAAACATCCAGCCATCAACATATGGAAGACACTGATTTGGGGTGATGAACAGGTCATAAAGTAAAAAGTTTCAATGGAGAAACATTTTGCATGTATGTTCAACTATGGATGCATATATCAATGTTCAGATGTGTGTGTGTGTGTGTATTATGCAATATCAATGGATATGATTCTTGAGCTGAAAAATGTGCCCATCCATGGACTAGACATTAAAGAAATGCCAGGTCAGTATCAGCCTGGGGTGTGTAGAAAGAAATCAGCCCTAGATCATGTCTCCCTATCTATACTGAACAACCAGGGAACTACTGGATAGCTATGAAGACTCTGCAAATGCCTATATACTTATGCAATATTAGCTTCCTTCAACATGACTTACCGCAATAGCATCACAATGTAGCTACAGTATAATACAGTTTTAGCATAATAATAAAGCATTAATGACATCCATAAATAGCACAGTTAAAACATTTGCTTCATTCTTAAAATTAGACCCATAACAGTTTAAAACTGTTCAGAACAGAATAATAAACCCGTTCAGGATAGAGTCAATACTTCCCCAGTACCAACCAACTCATACATCGAAGGCTGCCTAGACATAAAATCTATGTTCACAGGTTGATTCATCAGATAGAACAGTAGCCATGAGTTAGACCTTCTTGGAAGAAGCAGCCCAACTGTAGATCTCCCATCTAAGGGAGAAAGCTATGTTCTATTAGATAACATTTACGTTCATCCAGATATTTGTGGAATAACAATTTATTCCAAGATCAAACTATCTTTTAGATGATGATGATGACAGTGATGATGATAATGATTCCTGTCTTTTTGCATTTATTGATAATTTTGCTTTTTATTTTATTTATTAAATTTATTTTAGTTAAATTATGTTTTATAAATTCTCTGGGCTTCACTAGAAGGTATAGGAGTAGTGCAGAAAATAATTAAATAAATGAAAGATAGATGATAGACATAGTTAGATGATAGAAATAGAGAGAGAGAGTGAGAAAGTGATTGATTTAAGGAATTTTAATAAAAAAAATAGAGGGAATAAGGCATTATGGAATTAAGTATAATTTTTTTTAGAAAATGAGACAAAGAAGAAAAAATTAAAAATGGTAGAAACATGCTGCACTTGTAAAATTGTACAGTTATTTGAATCATGTGCAGAATTAATGTGCAGTGCACATATCTAAAGCTGACTAGTTGCAGGGCTAAAGAGAAGCAGCTTTAACTAAAAGCAGACTTCATTTTCTATGCATTAAAGTGTTTTCTCTCTAAGTTCTATGCAGACATAACCATAACCCAGTTGTCCAGTCCCACCTACTAAATACTCCAGGAAAAAAAGAAGGGATATAGATGGCACTGTAGGTTTAACATTCAGAAAACAGCACTGAGATGAGATATGGCTGAACTATTTATGGAGTCCACAGAAGAACACCATGACTTTTTCTCTATTACCCACAATGCAGTATTTGAAATAATGGATTTAGGTTACAGGAAGGGACATTGCCATTGGTGATAGTGGGAAACTGTTCACACCGAGGTCAAGACACAAAGAAAACCAAACAACCTCCAGCCCTACAAAAGGGGTTAGTGTAGACCTTTTACTGAAAAAAGCAGGCAAAACATTAATAGAGAAAGACCTGAAGGCTTGACATTTCAAAACCGCACCTCCTCCAAGTCTTGCAAGCTGCAGGAGGAAACTACCTGCAATTGTTGTAAACAACTAACAGAGCTTCAAAGGACAAACCAAAGGAGACACAGAACAATGTCTTTGGAGAACACTGCAAGAGACCTGTAACATCTATTAGCATCAGCACTTTGGGTGGGGAACCTACCTAAATGAATATGAAAATCAAAATAATTTAAATGAGAAGGCACATTCTGTCTTTAAAAAATTAAAAAAGTGTTTTTAAAAATTTCAGAAGTAAGGAAAATACAAACGTTGAAACAATTGTCTCCGAATTAATGCCCTTTTCTTACAGAAGGTACTCAAGCAATCTGGGTGGTTTCATTGAGAAAGAACTATAGCAGTGATAAGGCCACAGCTCTGGGTGGCAAAATTTGAAAGACCACAAGAGGGCAGCACATTAGAGTTGCCTGTATCTCTGCGGTTATCTATTGCAGCCGCCTGTGTCCGGTAGTCCTACTCCATGGCCTAAATGTCCCCCCTAACTATTTTATTACTACTAAATGTCCCTCCTAACTATTATATTACTACTAACTCTAGATTTTATTACTAGAATCTAGGTTATTAAATAATCTTTCACATTTTTCTTTTGGGAGTTCTTTTGGTATGCATCTGCTCAAGGTATTTCTGGTTTATTATTTTTCTTGTTTGATATCTCTCTGGATACAAGTCCTGGTTTGGGGGCTAAATCTTATTTTTTGTTACCCTGTTACATGATGGTGTTCTAAGCTTGTTAAAATTCAACTGTTACATATCTTGTTGACATACATACTAAAAAGCAAATATCAAATTAAAGTGACTTATGCCTGCTGTGAATACCAGTCCAAATGCAAAAGTTTACAACTCTCATGTGAAGTGAGTGGAGAGACTCAGACTCTGTTAGTAGATTTATTTGGGAAGGTGATTGGATGACTGCAGGGGCAGCTGCTGAGCACCTTCAGGCAGTTTTCGTTATTGATCTCTTGTAAGAGATTCTTTGAAACAATGTTAAGAGAGCAGGGAAAGTAGAGATAGGAGCAAGATAGGAGAACTTCTGAACATATCGATACTGTTTTTCATGTTTGGGCTTCTCTTGTTTTATGAATGCAAAACCCTGATCATTATCCACATCAACTAAGTATTCAAAATGTAAGTAAAGAGCGTGTAAGCATTTATACTTTAGTTCTTATTCTCTGTGTGATTGGAATGGCACTGAGACAATAGCTGGGTTGGTTTAGATTTCCCTCTTCTGAACGTTTCAAATATTTTTTTCTGTTTACATTTGTTCAGTGCCATTCATGTTTACAGTAAGGTCAATTCGCAGAATCCTTTCCCCTCCCTGTAATTTACTCTTGCAGTCTCTAGCTTGTCTTCACTGAGCATTATAGCCCAAAATGTGGCCTTTGTCTCTGAGCCATCTCCTGTCTTTAGGTAAATACTTAAGAACATAAAAGCTTAAGCAGTGCCCTGCTGGATTGGACCCCTGGCTGGTCAAGTTCAGCAGTCTGTTCTCACTGTGGCCAGGCAACTGTATAAGGAAGCTCACTAGTCTAGCACAGGGGTCCCCAACCCTTGGTCCATGGACCAGCACCGGGCCACAGCATGCCAGAAACCAGGCCGCATAAACAACCAAAGCCCCATCCGCAGGATGCAGGCAGCACACAAAACCACATCCCCTCTGGTCCGTGGAAAAACCTTTCTCCACAGAACCGGTCCCTGGTGCCCAAAAGGTTGGGGGCCTCTGTCCTAGCAGATGGCCTTCAAAGCAGTAACATTGACATCTAGGCTAATAGCCATTGACTCCTGTGATCCTTAAAAACTGGAGGTTTTTAGGAAGAGACTGGGTAGTCACTTGTCTGAGATGGTATAGGTTCTCCTGCTTGAGCGGGAGGCTGGACTAGAAGACCACCAAGGTCCCTTCCAGCTCTATTCTATTCTATTGCCATGAATTGCTTGAACATTTTTTTTTTAAGCCAGCCAACCCGATAACCAACACCCCATCTTGAGGTAGCAAAACAGATAATTTCTCGTTAAAGTCAGGTCCTGGATCTCTAGATATTAATGCTGTATTAGTCTTTTTCCAGCTGTCAGGAATCTAATATTCACTGTTTTTTTATATAAAAATTGGAAAGGTTCATTCTCAAACATTTATAGTAAGAGGCCAACAGACCATCTGGACCAGGGACTTTACTGTTTTAGTCTTTTTATTAAAGCTTCTCTTAATGTTATAGGTCCTTTCAAAATTTGTCTCTGATTCTCTGTAATCTTCAAATAAATTCTGCTTATGTATTCAGCACTTTTTCCAAGGACATTTCCAGATCCTTATGTAGAGTAACATTGGTGAAACATTTTTTGTTATTTACATTATTTGTTATTAGTTATTACAGTTCTTTCTTGTAACTTTAGCATCAATTTCTTTTCTTTTTCTTTTCACAATTTATATATCAATCATTTCTCTGCTTTATTTGCCAATTCAAAACTTCTTCGTTTTGCAAAATTCATCTTTATTTCCATCTCTCTCACTGCTAACATAGATAATTGCTTCTGTAGAAGCTTAATTTGGTGGGTGATGGTTATCCTCTATTTAAACTCTGCTTCCTTTTCAAATTTCATCAAAATAACTTGGGTTTTCTCTTGCCTTTTCTAAATTCACAGCTATATGTTGTGTAAGATATCCTCTTATAAAAACTTTGCTTGTATTCCAAACCATTCTTACTTCTGTGCCTTTATTAAGATTATTCTCAAAAAATCTTCTAACTTCTTTTTGCAATCCTCCACTAATATTTCCTTTTGCAACAACATCTCATTCAATCTCTGTTCAAAAAAAGCCATTTTTCCTTTTAGAAGTTAAAGTAACTGGGTTGTGGTCTGAGAAATTCTTTAATAATAGATCCACTCTATGTATTATTAGTAGCCAAATTCTTAGAGATCAAAATCATATCTATTCTTGAAAAAGATCTATGTCTTTTAGAAAAATCAATATATTATTTTGAATCACCATTTTTCTATCTCCATACTTTAATAAGCTCCAAATTCTACATTAAATCAAAGAAAACCTTTGGTTATTTGCCTTGGGTATTTTTAATATTTTTCTCAGAAGTTCTATCTGTTTGTGGGAACCACACCATTACAATCTCCTAGGAGACACCCATTTTCATATAGAAAGTTCAATTGTTTATCCATAAGTTTTTATAAAATGCTGTTTTATTTTGCAAATTGAGGATTCATCCCAATCAAAAAATTAGACTATGACTTAAAAATCTTTTCTCTGATATCTTCCTCTTGGTCATTTAATTGTTCTAAAAATTAAGAATTGCTCTAAAATTTTAAATATTTTTCTTCTCTCTCAGTAATGCCGAGTTATCCAAATATTTCTCCATCTCTTTATTTATATATTTTATCTTACTTTCCCAAACTTTCAATTTGTCATTAATTTGTTTAACCTCTTCAGCCAGGTGTCCTACAGATACATCAATCTTCTTAACTTATTTCATATATATTTTATCCCTGCAAAGCCTTCTTCCATTTCTTTTTAAAAGCTTCCAAATTATTGGTAACTATTTCAGTCATCCTCTTACCAAATTTCTCAAACATTTTCTGCAATAAATCTAGTGATGTCCTTATGTATAAGTTTTTCTAGTGTACCTCTCTTCTTTTCCCATTTTTGCTGTTTTTTTTGCGTGGTTGCCATTGTAATAAAGTATAAGCATGTCTATTACTAGGGTGAAAGTAAAAGTCAAGCTTCTCTTTTTTCCTGTTTTGCTTTTTTACTTTAATCCCAGTTAGCTCTCCATAGCTATATTCAAACAGTCTGTTTACATATTTTAAAAAATCCACCAATTATCTATTTTCCTTAATAATAAATAATTGGGATTTACACAAAGGTCCGGTCTGTTTGTCTAGTTAATTTCACTAGTTTCAAGGGAACTTTTATAAAATATTTTTTTCATTTTCTACAATTGTCCCTTTACACATTTAAAATTTTCTTAAATCATAATATTGTGAAGCTTTTTGCTTTTAAGTCAAAATCCATTATGACAGTATTTTTTCTTTTCTTTTCCAAAAAGAAGGCCACTCAAGTGTCTTTATTTTTTCCTGCTGATTGAAAAATCACTCTTAAGTTGTAAATTAATTGTATCTAAAAATGTTTTAAGACAGTGTGTCTTTTGTAAGTCATGTGTCCATAAATGCTGCACAGCAGTTTTGAGTGGATGGGTAATCCCTCAGTATATAAGACACCTAATTCATGATTGACTGCAAGAAACTCAATTCCTGTGGTCTTATCACAAGGTGCAGCTAACCAGAGCACAAGTGAACAATATCCCAATTTCTCCTGTGGAGAGAATTTTGTCATCCAGAATTTGATGCCTGGCTGCTGATTTTTGCTGTGGTGCTGTATCTGCTCATGGAGAAGCTTGCAGATAATTCTAATCTAACCCATAGGTCCTCACCTGAAAGTCCTGAATTGAAGAAATTTAAGACACCTGTGGAATTTCATTGGACAACACCTTGCTTGATAAGAGGAATGTCTGCTGCAAGGTGAGAAAGACTAGAACTCCACCCCAATATACACTATTTATAAGTATATACCTGCTCTCTTGGGGTCCCATTAATTTGTTATTTATGCATCATACTATTATGTTATGCAAAGATTAGCACTCTGGTTTTTTTCTATAATTACTGCAAGTTGTTATGCCCTTCTCTTTCTGACCTGGGAGACTGAGAAAATTAACAACATCAACTACATACTGCAAGGCTGGAATTGCATAATCTTGAATCATTGGAGAGTGATAATTAGAAGATGAAAGAGGCTGAGTTATTGAATTAGTGAACAGATGAAAAGGGGCTAGAATCCACCCTCGCCTCACCCTATTCCAAAAAGATGCCCCTAGGGGAGCATCTCAATGAAGTGTTAGAATAAACAATCTAGATATATACAAAAGAGCAAATTTATCCATTGAGGATTCCTGCAGTTTCTCCCATAGTTCTTTCTTGGAATCAGATCAAAGGATTATTTGAAATCCATAAGTGTTGCAAAAAGGTGCCTTTGGGCAGTAAGGTATATTTTTCAGCTAAATAGTACAGGACTGGACAATGGTCTAGAGTTGAACTGTCTCCTCTAAATCCTGCTTGTTTCTTAACAAGACTATTTCCAGTTTGGACTCCATTCTATAGTTTAAAGATATTTTACATATAGCTTAGTATACTAAGGAAGCTTAATAGGACTGAAATTAGCAAAGTTAAGTCTATTTTCTGCAATCTTACAGAGAGAGATAACTATGGCCTCCTTCCCTCAATTGGAAAATATGTTGTGCTGTTAATATAGGTAAAGGGAGCAGCCAGCACCTGGACCCACCAATCTTTATATTTTTAAAAGATAAAATAACTTCCAGAAGCTTTCCCAGATTTCAGCTGTGCAAAGAAATCTTAGCCTCAGCTGAGGGAGCAGGAGGGCATGTGGGTGGAGTCATCACTGAGTAGATGACCACTTGATTATTTGATCATTCTGTGTTGAAAATCTTCTGAAAGTATTTCTCGCAAAAGCTGCAGGTATTGGGCACCTAAGCAACTACTCACAGGAGAGCAGTTAAGTGGGCACCAGAACCCAGCAGGGTTCTTAAACTAGGCTTTTGCAAATAATTGACACTGACCAGTTAGAAAGTGATGCAGAGAAAAGCAGGGATGAGGTATGAGGAAATAACAACTGAGTAGTGAACACTAGAAATAGTATTAATATTCTGGCTTCCTACATTAATATTATTTGATATCATTTGTTAACACCTGGTAATGTCACAGATCTGCTAATACCTCAAATATGTGTTGCAGCAATTGCTTCAATCAGCCATAGAATTGAGTTAAAGATGTACCTGTGCAGAAAAGGGGAAAAATCTGAACAACTTTTATGACTGATGAATATAGTTTTACTCTGTGCTGATATGAGATATATATATTTTAACAGTACATGTATATGTACATATATAAATATATATGTTTGGGGGTGAGTTATGTTGTGGGTTCATCAAAATTGCTTTGTGTTTACATTTTATCCTTTTATCCTTAGGGATTATTCTAATGATAAGTGATTTGGAAATATATTAAAGTAAGCAATTAAATGGATAAGCTTACTTTCTGAATGGTCTATTCTAGACAAGACAATTTATTATTGGTGTGTGTTTATGTGTGTCTATGCCAGTGGTGGGATTCAGCCGGTTCGCACCACTTCGGCAGAACCGGTAGCTAATTTTTTGTTGCCCAGGCACAGAATGGACTTCCAGAAGCGGCAACCCACACAGAGAACCGGTTGTTCACATATTTGAATCCCACCACTGGTCTATGCATACCTGTCAGTTAAACTATTTGTGATGACTCCCCTGGAGGCTTCCCCAGATACCTCTTCAGATCTAAGTTCGGAGGAGGATGAACTAGTTCCAGGCACCTCAGGAGGGGAATTGGTCAATAGCTCCAAGCAGCCATCTGAGAGGGATTTGGTTGAAGCACAGCTGCAGCAGGACACCCTGAGGCTTCAGGTGGGGATAGCATACAGCTGCAGCTGGTCAGCAATGAGGGAGTGGAATTGCCTTCTGCACCTGATCTGAGAACACATAGGGCAGAGAAAAGGCAGGAGCAACGAAGGTCAGCCTGATTACTCATGAGGAGGCAGCCTCGCCTCTCTTGATGGGCTGCACCAAAAGCTGGCTATTTAATACAGCGGACAGATGGAGATGATGCTGGGAACAATATGTTCATTTCCTAGCTGTGTGTTTCCTGGTTGTGATCCCTGCCTTGCTTTGGATTGACACAGTGCCTTGACTTGGATTGTGTCTTGTGAACTCTGGACTTTTCTTGCCTTGTGAACCTTATATTGTGGATTTAGTTTTGCTTGGTGGGTTTATCTTGTTTGGGAAAATTTCAAGTGCCTTGTGGACTCATTGGCCATTGCTCTGTGGACTAGCATCAGACTGCTTTTGGCTGGACTTAATTGGGATAGTTCTCGGGTTTTGGTGAAGGGAATAGCTGGGGAATATTAATGAACCCACTAAACTACCATTATGTGTGTGTGTGAGTGGGACAGCACCTATTCTAAACAGTTGCCCCTTTTCCTTTCTTCTCCTTTACCATTGTACATCTTTAATTTCTACAACAATAACAAAGTTTTTCTTCTGTGCAAATTTCATTGATTAGTGCAGGGGTCTTCAAACTTGGCCCTTTTATGACTTGTGGACTTCAACTCCCAGAATTCCTCAGCCAGGCACACTGGCTGAGGAATTCTGGGAGTTGAAGTCCACAAGTCATAAAACGGCCAAGTTTGAAGACCCCTGGATTAGTGCTATAGTGCAAGCAAACGAGAAGTCACATTCTACTGAATAATTAGTTTCAGATGAATCAAGAACAAAAGCCAATATCTAGGCTGCCAAAAGTCACCCCCCCCAAAGTTATTGAGCTACCCAATTTCACTTATGGGATACATTTCTTCTTGGCCATAAATCAAGTGACCAGGCAGAATCTCTAAATAACCAAAGCTTGCTTATTTGGTAATCTCAAAAAAATATATTAATCAGGCAAAATTTCCTGAAGGGAATTCCTTTTACCACAGAAAAGTAGACCTAATGACTCTTTTTCATGTTGCATAATAAAATCCTGTAGTTTTTATATAAACTGTGCACTGGGCCTATTTAAACAGAAATTATCTTCCAAAAGACCTTCCACTTTCTTCCCTTGGTCTGCATCTTCCTTTATATTAAGACATTGCCCAAGATAGTTGCCCAAGATTACTGTCAGATCTCTTCTTTATTTTTGGATTCCCTGAGCTGCCCTGTCCATCATCCCTTCTTTCTGTCCTTTATTACAAGGGTTGCATTTTATTTGTTTATACTTTTATTTGTCAAATTTATTTGGTCATCCATTTCACATGAAGTGATTCTGGGTGGTGTACAATAAAACCAATTAAAGCATTCTACAAAACCAATTAAAAATGATAAACATGGGTACAACAAGACCACGAGAGGGAAAGTATTATATATAATGCAGCCAATATACAGGCTCTCTGTTACAAGGGGATCTCCAGGCTTATTAGAAAAAACCCTACTTTTTGTGGGTCTTCCAGAAAGTTAGAAGAACTGGGGCTAACTTCACCTCAGGAGGAATGCTGTTCCAGAGGGTGGGTTGCACAGCAGAAAATCTTACCTCCTAGATCCCATCAGATGGAACTCCTTAGCAGACAGGATCTACACCATACCTCTCCTGCTGGACTTGATGGGATGGGTATATTAATCAGAAAGGGGCATTTCCTCAGATAACCTGGCTCAATGCCATGTAAGGCTTTAAAAGTCAAAACCAGCACTTTGAATTGGACTCAGAAGCAAACTGGCAACCAGTAATACTTATGGACCAGAGTTGTACAGGTTTTGTACAATTTGCATCAGGTGCAGATTCTGGATATTCTTCAAGGGCAGCCCAATGTAGAGCACATTACTGTAGTCCATTCAGTAAGTGACTAAAGCATGAATAACTGTGAGCAGACCTTCACAATACAGGAACAGGGGCAACTGGTGCACAACATGTTGCTCAAAGGCCCTCCTGGCCATAACTGCCACCTACTCTTCAAACAGAAGTTGTGAGTCCAGAAGGACCCCCAGATTATAAACTGGGTCTATTTGGAGCAGTGCCACCTCATTTAGTACCAAATAAGATAAAACCCTAAATCTGGAAAATCCTAAAACTCAAAGCTGCTCAATCTTGCCAGGGTTCAGTTAAAGCCTATTGTTCTCCATCTGGACCCCTACAGCTTCCAGGTATCATGGCAGGACCTCCACAGCACCACTTAATTTGCCAGGGTCAAAGATTATATAATTGAGTATCATTAGTACCTACTGCTAATACCTCACTCCATAGCAACGGATGATCTCCCCAAGCAGTTTCATGTAGAGGTTAAACAGGAGTGTGGAGAGCACTGAAGCGTGCAGCAGTACCCCTCACTATAGCATCTGAGGTGGATTCTCACTCCTGACCAACACTGACTGGTTTTGATCCCTTAGGAAGGAAGCATACTGTGTTATCCCCTCCAATTCCTGGAATCAGTTCAGAAGGATACCATGATTGATGGTTGTAAAAGTCACTGAAAGGTCAAGGAAAGCCAGAATTTACATTACTGATTACATTGTGAATTGTGATTGTTGCTTTCTTTGTTCTTTGACTTTTCTCTGCTTCAGTGTGTGATTTGAGGCAAGTCTGCACTATATCTCCTTGTTTTTCCTCTTAGTTGGAAAAAATATTTAACCCAGCCCACTAATTTATATTTCCTGGGCATTCTTTGAATTTTTCTTCTTTCTTTTTGTTTAACAGCTGATATTATCAATATAATGTTTTATTATTCTGGGTAGAAGAATATACTGTAGGTTTGGGTATGAGTTTAGCTTTGAATTCATTGTGCACCTCCACCTGAAATTGAAAAGGGAGGAACCTTGATATAGACTGTACATATAGTTTTTGATATACAAGTTACTCTAGGCTGAAATCAGATTGTCTCAGATGGAATGAAGCTTTCATTTAGATAATATCTTTGATTATTCTAAGCCAATTTAAAACAATTCAGACATAGTGATATTTCAGGGCAGTTTTTAATACATTTGGGACCTAGATTGGTGATTAAATTCCCAGAATAATTACAACTTTCAAAATTCTGAAATAGTCTCCAGGATCTGATGTCATTTAAACATGCATACTTTTAGTTTCTATCATATTCTAACAGTGCAGATTATGACAATTTGGTTGGGATTATGGCAGTATTTTTTCTAATTAGTGGACAGTATTGCATTACATTGCACACACACACAAAATAATACAAAGAATGAAAAATGATCCACAATCCTGCAAGATATTGCACATGAGCAATAAAGCCTCATAAGAGTTCAGGGTTCCCATCTTAAATTTGGAAATTACAAGTTTTGGGATATTTTGTTTAATAATTGTTATTTAATCTGAGGGTTCCATGGACTTTATATGCCAGCTAAATGTGCCACATTGGTCACTTCTTGATTACAGAAATCTTACCCTTTAGGAATATGGCATATTGTAGGAAAAAGTGATCTAACTATAAACTCAACAGACACCTCTATTATCTACTATTCATTTTACAAGCCTCCCTGCATTCAATTCATACTTCTTTCCTAACCTCTTAAATTAGGAAGTCCCATCTTGATCGTGCTGTAATTATCTTTTTCTTGTCTCAAGTCCTTGAATCATAGATTCTTAGTTGTAGGATCACATTTTTCCTAATTTCTAACTAGCATGATTACCAGTTCTTCAGTTGTCTCATTTTTTTTGTCATGTCTGCACTATTTATTCATTTTTTGCCTATAGACTTCCTCTTTATTCAGTTTTCCTGTATTTGGGAACTCTTGTCCATCCTTAGTGTTCCTAAGGTTTTATCTGATGAATTCCAACCCCTCCCCCCCAATAAAAACTGAATTGCAAAACAGTGACTAATTCCATTTTACAATACCAATTCAATCAATCTCCATTGGAAGCCATGAGCATAATACTGTCTGATTTTTCTCTTCAATAGATTATCAATTTAAAATAAGCAATTTCAACTGACAATATCCATGTCAACATCCATGGTTTACTTCTCTAGAACTTGTTTATATTTGATGGCACTTTCCATTGGGAAAAATCAATAGATTTAGTAAACAAGGTTTGGAATAACATTTTACAATAAATATTAACATAGTACAATATTATTATACACTATTATTATTATAATTTAGTATTATAGTATTATTAGTATTAGCATTTCACTCGGCTAAAATAAGCTAGCATTGTATTTTCTAGCTTCTTGCTGACCTATTCTGTCCTTTAGCTGAGCCAAGTTTGGATTTATGCTCAGCTCTGTTATATTTGTCTCAAATAATTGTAAAATCACCCAGCAGTCCATTTTTCCCTCTAGGAAATTATTTTGGCCTCATAAAAATTTGTAATGTATCTTTGTCCTTCCCATTCCCACACCACTTTTTTCCTTCAATTTTCATCAAAGGGATGAACTACTTCTATATTTTGTAATCTTGCCATAACTCTGTTTTATACCACTTGAACAAATACGGTCTTCAGCATGATCAGTATTGTATATTAAATGATGTTAATAATTTACAGAATCAAATTTATAGTAATGTATAATATTCATATTACTTACTATCATTTTCCTGGTGAATTCTTCACTCTTGGCTATTGCTATATAAAGATTCTAGAAACTTTTGTGAATTGTGAAATTTACAATGACATTAGCAAATTTAGGCAAAATAGTTGTGACTGATTCTTTTTTAGTAGTGATAGATAGAATCAGATTGTTTCTTGGCCATTAGACGCCGCTGACAATAAGAGATAAGAAGCTGTAAGTGACATAGAGATATCAAGCTTAACTTTCAATCTTTGTAGGAAACAATTGGAGAAAGGCATGTTCTGACTGAGTGGACTTCAGATATCAGAAAAACAGCAGCCAGTAGCATCACTTAAGCTGCTTCATATAGATAGCTTGTCATGCTGAGACAACAGCAAGAAGCAGAATTTAGGCATTTAAAATAAAAATAGGCTTTGGCAGCTCTCCACAGAATGCGAATTTGTAACTGAATCCTGATAACCAATTTGGTGCAGTTGTTAAAGTTGCCAGGCTAAAAATTGGGAGACTGTGAGTTCTAATGCTACCTTAGATATGAAATCAACTGGGTGAATTTGGATCAGTCACTCCTCTCTCAGCCTTAGAAAGAAGGCGGCAGTGGCAAACCACTTCCTAAAATGTTGCCAGAAAACTCCTGGGAGTTGTACAGGCAGTGACTAGGATTTAAGATTGACCAGAAGGCACAATAAATAAATAACCTAACTATTATTCTCCCCCCTCCCCCCAAAAACCCCTGCACACTCACTCCATGTTTGAATCCTAAAGCATTTTTAAATAACTGTTTGCAATCATTTTAGGATCAGCTCCAAACCAGATTGATTTCATGCTATCATTTATTTTTAGATGCAAAATCGTTCTGTTCTGAGTCTAATCCAAATTCTTTGGAATCATTACAAAACTAATATTTTACTTAGAATTGCTGTAACTATGTAAATCTCGCGAGTGGTTAATTTTCTCATTGGCTGAAATCCTTACCTCACCCTGCTTCCTAGCACTTAAGTAGAATAGAATAGAGCTGGAAGGGACCTTGGAGGTCTTCTAGTCCAGCCCCCTGCTCAAGCAGGAGAATCTATACCATCTCAGACAAGTGACTGTCTAGCCTCTTCTTAAAAATCTTCAGTGATGGAGCGCCCACGATTTCTGGAGGCAAGCTGTTCCACTGGTTAATTGTTCTCACTGTCAGGAAGTTTCTCCTTAATTCCAGGTTGCTTCTCTCCTTAATCAGTTTCCAACCATTGTTTCTTGTCCTGCCCTCTGATGCTTTGGTGAATAACATGACCCCCTCTTCTTTGTGGCAGCCCCTCAAATACTGGAATACTGCTATCATGTTGCCCCTATTTCTTCTTTTCTTTAGACTAGCCAAACCCAAATCCTGCAACCATTCTTCATATGTTTTAGTCTCCAGGCCTTGGATCATCTTAGTTGCTCTTTGAATTTTTTCCAAACTCTCAACATCTTTTTTTGTGATATGGTGACCAAAATTGGCTGCAGTATTCCAGGTGTGGTCTTACTAGGGTTTTATACTAGTTACTAGTTAAACTGAGTTATGTTAAACTAGACCTCCAAAGTCCCTTCTAGCCCTATGATTCTATGATTTCTCCCCCTAAACATTTTAAGTTCAGCATCCTGTTGTCCGAGCTTGACTTTTCCTGTATGTATAATTTAATATTTCTACTTTTCCCTAGTCCAGCAAAGGTAACCATGGTCACAGTTGTAAGGAAAAGTATCCACTTGAAAATCTGCCAAGACAATGAGGTTTTTCAGTGCTCTGAGGCTGGTAGAAGTAATAACATTTATTGGTTGGGCTTGGAATCACACTGCTTTATGAGGGATTAAAGGGGTGGAAACGCTGGTGTTGTGGAAGTGGCTCTAATTCGCTTGAGAGGTTCATTCTTCCTGATAGAGACTGGCAGCCATGGCAAAGCCTAACAACATGCTCAATCATATGATCAACATGGATTGTGTTGGATAAGCATCTCAATTGCATCAAATCTTGTGGCAAAGATCTGGTAAGAAGAGAGAACTTCTCAACGGGATAAACTAGGATTCAGTTATTTGCTTGCTTTTTCAGCTGGAGGAGGGGCTTGTCAAAACCTAAATCTGAGCATTTCTTCAAAATGATTTAAGTGCTTATTTTTTCTTTATAGACATTTCAGAATAAAGAACTACAACCATAAAGTAGCTTTAATGTGGTGATGACTTTCAAACTTACCAGTTTAATGCTATTTCTCTGATCTCTAATATCACCCAAAATGTGCAAATGACATTTTCTAAATATTTGTCAGCTTTGCGCTACTAGAATAACCTTAGGATAAAAATAGTTTTTCTATGAATTAGGTTACGATGGCAAATAGATAATATTTGCTAAGAGTGAACAGGAATACATATATGTTGCCACTGTTGGCTGGGTTTTGATAGCTCCCATAAATCTTGGGTTCTGAATGTTTTCTTGTCATCTGAAGTTGTGTTTTACATGTTATTTATTCTTATTCTTCACATTGTTTTGACCCTTGACTTTGGAATGAAATGAGCTTATTTTCTTGAATTGGTTATTTGGCCTCTTGATTTCCCTTCATTTTCACTTGTCATGTTGTTTCTTTTCCTTCTTCATTACCTGCTTCCCTAGTGATTTCACACAAGGTTGACTGAAAACCTCTTTACACGAGAAGTGTGTTTTTTGGTGGCAGAGATAACTGTTTGGCTGTGCCCAAAGCAGCCTTCCCCAATTTGATGCCCTCACCGAATTCTAGGCCAGTGTGCCCATGCCATCCCAACACATCTGGAAGGCACGTTAAGAGAAGATTTATAGGGAGCCAGGCTTTTTTTTTTTTTACCCATTTCCCTGTGTATTTCATTTTAGAAATACTGTAGCTCATAATTACAAACACCAAATGAGGTGAGGTGACCATCTTGTTTCATGCTTTTATTCCAACGGTATGTTTTTTTTTTAATATTGTGAACTGCCCTAAGTCTGTACATGTAAAAAGATCAGAGTTGTGAAAGCCATGATGTTCCCTGTGATATGGAACTGAAAATTGGGCTTTAAAGAAGCAGAATAGGAAGAGTATTGATGCTTTTGAAGTTTGGTGTTGAGAATGCCTTTATGACTTTTTTTTAAAAAAAACATTAAATATTTGTGGAAACTCTTAATTTGTAACTTGCATTAAAATGCTTTTAATGAATTATTCTGTTTTAAAACTTCCAGCACCAGTGAAATGGAGGGGGTACTTATCTTCTACATGTTTTAAAACTTACTTTTATAAAATAATTATGAATGCTATCATAATGTGAAAATCATAAAGGATCCTTATACAAAGGAAAAGAACGACATGTAAAAAAACGATTTAAAGAAATGCCTGCTCAGAATTGCTCTTTCCCTCCTGACCAACTGTGGGAAATCAAGTTTTAATTCCCTATGAACTTTACGAGGGAAGTCAGTGCTTGCACAGATACCGGCTGAGAAGTGGAAGGATAGGAGAGCGCTCAGCCCATGCTCAGAAAGAGAGAGAGAGACTTTATTATCATTTCAAAACACAAACAAGCGCTAGAATTCCAGCGGGACTCCCCCTATAAATGAAACCCCAATTACGCACGAATGAAAGAGCGCCATCTATGTCACTTCTTCCTCGGAAATACGGCTGGGGTTGATCATTCCTTTTCCTCCTGAATGAAATGTGTGCGGAAATAGCGCCCCCCCTTTCCCCCCTGTTTTCCGTTTGGCCAGGCAGGAGAGCCAACCAGCCCGCGGCTAGCGAATGAGCAGGGCGGGGACTGAGCTCCGCGGAGGCCCGTCCCTCGTTCACCCGCCTCGCCAGTGCCGAGGAGCCAGTCTGGAGACGCGCTTGGTGGTGTGCTGGTTGTAGAAAGAGCCCGGCAGCGCGCGAGGGAGCGAGCGAGCGCGAGCAAAGAAGGGAACGCGACGCGGCGGGGATTTCCAGACTGGGCTCGAGGGCGGGAGAGGAAGTGCCGGGCGGGGGGAAAGAGAACCAGCCGGGGCAGCGCACCAGGGACTTTCCAGCCGGGGCAAGGCAGGCTACGTTTGGCTGAACTGCTGCAAGAACAGCAGTGGTCGGTAGTGCTGGCGGCCGCGGTTCTTTCTCCCCCTTCTTTTCCTCAGGCGCAGAGTAAGTAGGGGAAGAAGGGAGAAGGTGGCCGGCCGTTGCTAGCCCCCAGGCAGAGGCGGAATCCGGAGCTGGTGGGGAGGGAGCGTTTCCCAAAGCCGAGGCAGAGCGGTTGGTCTCACCCGTTTCTGCTGCCTTGCTAAGTCAGGGGCGGGAGCTGGCTGGGAGGGAAGCCGTCGTGTGCGTGAGGAAGGGAGGACGCAACGGCCGGAGGTCTCCTTGGAAGAGCCCACGGGGGCAGCTGCCCGAACCGTGGACCTGCTGGGGAAGGGGTAGGCGCCGCGGTCAGAAGGTCCCCGCTGCTAGTCGGAGGGAAAGGCGGGAGAGGTCCGCCGTCTCAGTTAAGCGCGTGTCTCGAGAGGTGGGAGCTTGCCTAGAACTGGGTAGGGGCTGCATCTCCCGCTCCCCCGAGCTGTTGCTTCTCTCTTGCCTCTTTTTCCAATTAAGGCAGCCGCCCGGAAAGAAGGCTGCTGCTTAGGGACTATGCGAGGAGTCTATTGGTGCTGCTGCCCGGAGGCATTCTTATTCAGCCTCCATGCGCCCTCAAAACTGCCTCTCCGAGGTAGATTCGTTCTGCTGCTCTTGCTGCTGCTGCTGCCGCCAAGAATCACTACTGGCTGCTTTGCTCGCACATTCATCACCCTTCAAGCTGTTGCTGCTATTGTTGCTCCTCTCCCTCCTCCCCCTCCTGCTCCTCCTCCTTCCACTATCGCTTTGGAAGAAGAGAGAGGTGGTGTGTCTGGCTGCTTTAAGAGACGTGGTGTGCCTTTTTTCTTTCTTGAAGCTGTTGCGAGGCCGAAACCTCTTGTAACGTTTCAGGATCGGATCAGCAGGACGTGGTGCTGCCGGCGGGGAAGAAAGCATGCCGGTTTTTTCTTGGGCCGCTGCTGCACTGTAAAGGTGTCTGCCTGCATGCATTTGATGTGTGTGAATGCAGAACGCTCTCTTAATTTCTGGCTCCCTCCATATGCAGTCGATGTGGGCGGACTGGAGGGATTTCAAAGGGGAAGCGTCTGCCTTGAAAAAAACGGGGGTGGGGGGACTGCTGCTTTTAATTTACTTGTGGCAAACTCTCATTGTACGTACCAACTTTGTATCTTTCCAAACACTTGTTTTGCTTGATCACTTTGCAGTCACTGAAGGATACTCAGGCAGCTGCATTTTGAATTTCTATCAGTAGTAGTCATGCAGGATAAGGACTGTTGCAGGTGCAACTGAAAAGGGAGGACACTTGTAAAAGATGTGGGATGAATGAAATGCAATGGAGATTTCTTTATTGTGGTTTTTTTTGTTTTTGTTTTATAGGGATAGCTTTAGAGCAAGTGCAGAAGAAGAAGCAGTTAAAGGATACAACATGAAGGTATTACGGGCGTTGGGTTACAAATTGTTTTGCTGTTGTCACCACAGTAGTACTTTAAACGTGCCTCTATTTTAAAAAGTAGAAAAGCTTGAATTATACACAATTATGTCATTTTATAGTGCCGTGAAGAATTTGCTTTAAAGTTTATACTGAGTCATGCCTCTGCAGATAAATCTTACTGATTCTTAAAGCTGATTGTAATGCTTTTTATTTGTTTGTCTGTTTTAAATGAGGAAGGGAAGTTGGCAACAGATCAGTTAGTAAAATGTATATTAGAAAAAGATAACAATTTAAGAAAATCATAGTTGCATTTGTCAGTCTAGTCATGTCTACATGGTGTTTTACTAAGATGTTGCTGAAATATTCAGATGTTATTGTCAATAGCATGGATTGGTGTCCTTTCATTCATTTAAATGTATTTTGAAAAGCTTTGTTCTTTGTCATGTTCTGCTAGAAAATTAGATATGGATTGTAGGACGTTGGGGTTTATATGTGATGACAATGGGAGGAGTAACCCTCAAGCTAGTAAGGACTGAATGTTCTGCATTTTGATCAAAGATTGTGTAAAAAAAGGATGCATGTTACAGATTTTATGGGTAAATGTAATATTTTTTAGAGCCCAATTCTCCCAGTTATTGAACTCGATGACTAAACATGTCTCTGAGATCAGGACTGCACCAGTAGTACTGTATGCTTTAGGCATGTCTGTGGAGAGAAGCAGACTGCTCTAGCCTATGCTACTGAATGCTATAATGTGAATGACTTCGACTTTTTAATTGATCTCTATACAGGCTATTTAGAAAAATGCATTATTACGAGGGGCATGTAGTAGGTAAATTATAACATTCTGACATTTTTAGTCCATATACTATCTTGTTTTTCTTTTTTAATCTTTCCATTCTAATTTATTGAATGCTAATGGTTGGTTTTGAAATTGCATGTATTTAGTTATCTAAAATAAGAGAAGATAGATTTATGAAATCATATTCAGATTTAAAATACTTGGGAAGCAAAAGCTGGATTTTAGTGCTTATAGCAAAGATATTCCGTGTATGAAAGAATTGTTTTTAGTATATGGTAGTGAGATTGTAGGGTCATTTTGGGAAACTGCTTGTATTAGCAAGGAACGGAAAGAGTGTCAGGTTAAACAAATGAAATAATATTTGCATATGTCCTTAAAAGTAAGTTGTGCTGATGTTATATATATTCCTTATGTGCAATTATAAGGATCTAATCCCAAGTCAATGAAGGTGTTAAGAAAATTGAAAACCATGCTTTTTCTAAAATCTATAAGTAAGAAAGCAATATTTATGACAGTTTGTCACAGATTTAGAGGTGAAGAGCAGACAATTATGACATTCTAAAGAAAACATTAGACTAACTTATTGCATATGTACATTATTTTTGTATGCAGTGGACATATGCAGCATACCATGAAGCTAAAATCAGGAATTATGACATTTATCGAAATGTAAAGTGTATACTTAAGAACATGACTGACCTGCTGGATCAGACCAAAGTCCTCCCTAAAGTGGCATCCTGTTTCCTGTGGTAGCCAAGCAGCTGTCCCTGGGAAGCCTTGCAAGTAGGATGTAAGAATCATAACCCGACATTGCTGCTCTCCAGCAACTGGTATTCAGGTTCATGCTGCTTTTCATATTAGAGATAATACATAGTAATCACAACTGCTGCCCATTGATGACTATGTTCTGCCTATAGTCATTAATAAGGAATAGCTTCAGTGAATTTCCAGTATTTCAGAGGGTTCGGAGAATGAGATTTCCATACTGGTCAGGATTCTTAATTCTTGGATTCATGTCAGTTCTGCACAAAGATCTCTGCTTTTAAATAACATTTACACCAGTATCTTTCAAGATGGAAAGAAACTACATATAATTTGGAGATAATGAAATGAAATCATTGAAGTATGTATATGATACTGGATAGCATGATATATGCTATTCAGTTTCTTTTTTTTCTTCCTATTTTATTCTGAACTTGGATTACATTTATAAAATCAATGGAAGTCTACATAAGAAATAAACAGTTCATTTTATAACTCTCGTCTGAAACTTTTGACACAGTCTTTTCTTAAAATGACTCGGTGGGGCCATACAGGAGAGTAGCCATCTAATTCTCTTTTGACAAGTTTGCTTAGTTTTTTTTAGAAAATGAAAAATTAGATTATATTCTAAATATTCATTTCAAATGAATGGATCAGAAAGATATGTAGGATAGAAGCAAGATAATGCTTGTCCTCCAGTGGCTATTGATATCTGGGCATATTGTTTTCATAGCTGTATATAAAATGCAATACATGCAGTTCTGTTTTGTGCAGTCATGAGGAATTTCACAAACATCACATTGTCAATATTTAGAGGACACAAAAATATGACTGAACACCCCCCCCCCCAACTTTAGAGTTACTTTTGTATGCTAAAATAAATTTGGACAGCCCAGAACAACTTACAGCAGAACTTATTTTTGTAATGGAGGAGCTACATTTTTTGCTGTTGGCATTTGCTGCCAGCTTTCAATAGCATGGAATTTTGTGTGTGTGTGTCTGTGTGTATGTACAGTGCATTCAGAAAGTATTCAGACTCCCTTCACTCTTGTCAATTTTGTTATGCTGCAGCCTGATTCTACAGTTGTTGAATTTTTTTTCTCATTAATTAATGGGGTAATTCAGTACCCCATAATGACAAAGTGAAAACAGAAGTTTAGAAATATCTGCAAATATATTAAAAAGAAAAAACTGAAATATCACATTGGCATAAGTATTCAGATCCTTTGCAACAACACTTGAAAGTTAGCTCAGGTGCCTCCCATTTCTCTTGATTGTTGCTGATATGTTTCTACACTTTGATTGGAATCTACCTGTGGTAAATTAAATGGATTGGACATGATTTGGAAAGGCACACACTTCTCTATAGAAAACCTCACAGCTGACTATGTATATTGTAGCAGAGCAAAAGCCATGAGGTCAAAGGAACTGCCTAGCTCAGAGACAGGATTATTGCAAGGCATGGATCTGGGGAAGGCTACAATAAAATTTCTGCTGCACTGAAGTTTCCTAAGAGCACAGTGGCCTCCATAATTCTCAAATGGAAGAAGTTTGGCATAACCAAGACTCTTCCAAGAGCTGGTCGACCGGTGAAACTGAGCAATCGGGGGAGAAGGGTCTTAGTAAGAGAGGTGACCAAGAATGGTCACTCTTGAGTTCCAGAGATCCTGTGTGGAGATGGGAATACCAATGTGATATTTCAATTTTTTTCTTTTTAAT
The DNA here is from genome assembly GCA_023970755.1 of Azemiops feae. Classification (NCBI taxonomy): domain Eukaryota; kingdom Metazoa; phylum Chordata; class Lepidosauria; order Squamata; family Viperidae; genus Azemiops; species Azemiops feae. The sequence continues at coordinate 9,479 of JALGBA010000347.1, read as the reverse complement.
ACATTTACAGACATTCTAAAATTCTGTTTTCACTTTGTCATTATGGGGTACTGAGTGTAGATTAATGAAAAGAAATGAATTTCAACAACTGTAGAATCAGGCTGCAGCATAACAAAAGTGAAGGGGGTCTGAATACTTCCCGAATTACACACACACACACACACACACACACACACACGGTTCAATCAGAAAAGTAATAAACCCATGATCTCTTAATGGGTAATATTACATATCAGCAAAAATATCTGTTAAATATTGGATGGATTTTATCATTTGAACTAAATTTAATTATCTGTGGCCCAAAACTTTATTAACATGTAAAGAAGGAACTTTTAGAATAATTTGTATAACTTAGTAAACATTCACTGAAGCAAAAATAATCACACTAAACTTCCTTTCCTTCATCTTCCTATTCTCTAGCTACCAAACCAGACCAAATAAAATGCTTTATGGTACTTAACATGCTGTAGGGTCTTCAGAAGAGAAATATTCCACAATTCTGGATATGTCTGTGACTACCACAATGTGTCTACATGGGGCTGCCCTTGAAGATATCCAGAAGTTTCAATTGGTTCAGAATGCAGCAGCCTGAACAATTTTGTGTACCTCTTTTGCTGGAGTTGTACTGGCTGCCAGTCTGTTTCCGGATACAATTCAGGGGGCTTGGTAATCACCTTTAAAGCCCACATGGCCTTCCCCTGTTTCATCCCCCTTGGCCACCAGGACGGGAAGGCAGGGTATGTTGTGGATGCCATCTATTAGGGAATGTACATCTGGTGAGACCACAAAAAGGGTCTTCCCAGTAGTTTTCCTCTTCTCTGGAAGTATGATTGGCCCCTACCTTGTTGCCTTTCCAAAAGGGCCTGACGACAGGGTTTTCTCCGAGGGTCTGGGGACCACAAATGGAGATGGAGCTGATCAAGTGCTGCCGTGGGGGTGGGGTGGCTGGGGTTATAGATTTTTAAATTGTGGATTTTTAATGTTGTAATCTGCTCAGAGTCATCTTTGTGTGAGTTGGATGGCCATATGAATTTGCTAAATAAATAAATAAATTGAAGTGAAGTGAAATGAAATGAAATATATGGTTGCTGGTGCAAATATCCTCCCCTGCAGCCCGCAGGTGGAGATCCAGAATTGTTATGGGCAGAATAATTGCAATATGAGCAATAGCAACATTGCCTACTAGATTTTTACAAAAGCTAAATATGAAGCAGATGCAAAAGCATCTTCTAAGTCTAGAACTGATCCCAAAACATGCTAGATATTCCTCAATGTGAAAATGGAATCTGGCCCCAAGTGCACTGTAGTACTTCATACTCAGAGAAATCTGACAGAAAAGATGTGCAATGGCAGCATGGAATACATAATAATAATAAGCCTCTGAAGAGTTGCATAGAGTTTAAGTTGAGCTATCCCTGCAACAGAGAAATGTATTTGGGTGTTTTCTGCTTACCAATGGCTCTTTTTTTTTTATTTATATAAGCAATATTTATAATTTCCTCCCAAGCAAATATATGTATACCTGTAACTTTTCCAAAAGTATTTGTAAAGCATTAAGCTTAAGTTATTTCCTAAATCCATAAGCAATTAAACCGGATGGCTGTTTCTTATAAAAGGAAGAGCCTAAGAACCACAACTGAAAAGGCTCTTCCTTTACTGATAATTTTATAGTTATGCTACTCTTTCTCTGTATACATTTCTGACTCGTTCAGTCCCTTTTTATACATTTCAAACCTCAAAGGAAGGAGAAGGTGAAAATCTGCAGAATCCATGCTTTCAAAGGAATATGTTTCAAAGATGGCTATGGCTCTCTAGAGATTATTGCTTAGAATTAATAGAAGCAAATCTGTTTCAGCAGTCTTAATACAGACAGTCCTTGACTTAAGACTGGTCACTTAGCAACCATTTGATGTTCCAGTGGATCTACTTGTGACCAGCTTTGAAATTCCAACAATCAGGGCCCCCATGGTCATGTGTGACTATACTGGGTGCACTCGGTAACTGGCCCACTTTTATGGCTGCTTATAGGGTCCAGCAATCATGTGATCATGTTTTATAACAGCTTGCCAAAAATTAGTATTTACTTGTGAATTTTGGCAAAACTATGCCCATAGCCAATCATTGGTTTGCTTAATGAGTGCGGTGTTCGCTTAGTGACAGTGGTGATTCACTTAATGACTGCCACAATAAAGATCATAAAACAGGTAAGACATATGACCAACCCATTTTATGACTCACGAGTTACAACTGCAATGGGCAGGCTCCATTATGGTTGGAACACAAGAACTATCTGTAGATGCATGCAGCACTCAGTAAATTGGAATTGCAGCATAAATGAGCTATTGTACAGCTTATATTTTTAATGTAAGAATTTTTAATGAGTTTACCAGATACAAAGATAAAAACCAATACACACCAAGAAAATATAAAAGTAAAGAATGTGAAAAAAATGTAAAAAGAAAACAGTAAAGAAAAATGATATATAAAGAAATGGCTTCTTCCTTCATCAAGACAAGTACAAACTACTCCAGTAACTTATCACCACCTCTGATAACTACAAAATCATCTCTACTTCCCATATCACATCTCTTTATCTATAAACAGTCTCACCATTCAGTCTCAATCAGCAAAAATCCTTTAAGAATGACCAGAAACAGCAACACTGATATTTTAACTTTAAATAAACCAACTTTATATTTCTTCCCTTTGCTTTTAAGAATCTTTTTAATTCCTTTAAATATTGTACCAAAAATTGATTTCATTTTCTCTTTGTCACTTCTCAGAAACTCCTTCATAAGTTTAACATGTCTCTCTTGTAAATCTAAAATAAAATTATCCAAATCACTCCTCTGGTTTGTTATTTATATGTCCCTTCTAACTATCAAAACATCAGCTGGTTTCATTTGTAAATTCAGTGTAACAGCTTTTTCCATATCATTCTTGTAATTGTCATTTTTAAATCCACATTCAAAACAGCCTCAGTCTCAATCTTATCCTCTTCTATCACCTCTTAAATCCATTTTTATGATAGTGCCAATCTTTAAAGTAACGTCTGAGTTAAATTATTCCCAAATAACATTGGATTCTTCCAAAGTTAGAATATATTGATCCACTCTATACTAATGGGTCTCCTCTCTTTTAGTTATAATCTTTCTGGTTTCTCTAATGTCCAACCTTTAAAGTTCCTTTTTACCATGCTTTTTTTTAATGAACAGCATTTTTCATGGGAGGATGCTTACACTTAATTTCAAAATTTTCATATATTTTTATAGAATTTTAAAGAGCTCACAGGAAGGATTCTTGTAATTAATTTCAAAACCTTATTTCAAATCTATCTGCCCCTCCGGTCCATTTACTGTATAACTTTCCAAAATTAATGTTCTGACCACCTTTTTCTTTCTTCCTAAATAAATTTGCATAACATTTTTTTTTTGCCAAGGATTGAAGAAGCCTCAGTGTAATGAAACTTGCCTTTCTGAAGGTTCTTGGTATCCAAAAAGCTTTTAACAAGCTATTTCCAGAAGTGATTAAGAAAGGAAGTAAGGAAACTCAGTATCCTTTTGAAGGTGCTAAATAGTGGCTTGGGTAAAGATGGCCAGTCCCTTGGCTTCTAGAGCTCTAAAATGAGCCAATGACCACTGTTTTACCGTATTCTAGATGGGAGTACTTGTGGGCAATCCCAGATTCTCTCCTTGAGCAGAGAGAAATTCTGAAGAGCCAGTCTATTTGTCAGCTCCTTGTTCCACCAGTCATTGGCTCTGCTCTCAGTGTAACTTGCTGGGAAATCAATTTAAAATTGAGATTCAGCTGGCAACTAGGAGAAAATTCCAAGCATGGAGTATCAGTGTTGTTTTTGGAGGTGTGCTTTTGAATCAGTGTTAATTCCTGGCAACTGGACTAGTCCCTGAAGTTTTTTGGCAAGGTTTCACAATCAAATCTTGTGGTTTGCCATTGCCTCCTTTCTAGCCCTGAGAGAAAATGATTGGCTTAAGGTTACCCAGCTGTGATCTCCCACTTTCTAGTCTGCTGTCTTAACTATACCAAACTGTCTCTTAGTGATTTAGCACTATCTCTACTTGTAGAATTTAGACAAGCAGGAATAGCATAGTTTTTTGAATTAGCAAGGGCTTTCACTAATTTATTTTTTCAATTTTTTTATTGCTCTTTCTCTTAAAATAATAATAATAAAGTTGGAAGGGACATTGGAGGTCATCGAGTCCAACCCCCTGCTCAGGCAGGAAACCCTATACCATTTCGGACAAATGGCTGTCCAGTCTCTTCTTAAAAACTTCCAGTGTTGGAGCATTCACCACTTCTGGGCGGTTGTTCCACTGGTAATTTGTTTCTACCTGTCAAGGAAGTTTCTCCTCATTTCCAGGTTGCTTCTCTCCTTGACTAGTTTCCATCCATTACTTCTTGTCCTGCCCTCAGGCGCCTTGGAGAATAGCTTGACTCCCTCTTCTTTGTGGCAGCCCCTGAGATATTGGAATACTGCTATCATGTCACCCCTAGTCCTTCTTTTCATTAAACTAGACATACCCAATTCCAGCAAACGTTCCAGCAAAATTCGGGATAGCATTTTACTTTTGCAAACTCGGATTTTCAGAAGTCCAATTTGCTACATATGTGAGTAGTCTTTCAAATTGTTTTCAACTTAAAGCTCAGTTCGTTGTACCATGCTAGTTTGTGCACTTTTTCCTTCTCCCTCCTAGTATACACAATCACCATTAATTTCAAGTTTTAATTACATATTAAATTTCAATTGACGTCACCGAAGTTGCGAGGCTTGTGGTTTGCTAATTTGTGACTAATTTTGCAAGTCCAAGCAGTTGAGCTAATAAACCATGGTTCAATTAACTGGATTGTAGTATACAAAACACAAGTTTGTCAGCCACTTCTAGTTAATGTGGAAGAGCAGGCAGCTCTTGGACATGGCAGTCTTCAATGGCCTCTTTGTCATGTAAGCTGCATAGATGTACCTACTACCTGTCTCACTTGCATCAGAATTTTAGTAAAAAAAAATCAAATTTGAAATTGAAATTTGAAAGAAATGTGTCAATAAATATGGACCTTCTAGAATTTATTTATTTATTTAAACTATATGGCTACCCATATCACTATTGTTACTCTGGGCAGCAAACAAGAAATTAAAACCAAAAAAATAGAACAGTGTAAATAATTCAAAAGAAATGTCAACCACAAACAATATATTGTACAACATGACAGACATTTAAAAAATTCAATTTTACAATCAATAAAAAACCCAACAACCATAAACAAATCAACCAGGAAGACTCTCTTAACATCTTGACCCAAATGCCTAAGGGAGCATGGCTTTCTTTGAAGCAATTCTTCTGTATTAATGCATGAAATATGATAGGTTCCAAATTGCGGTAATTATGAAAGCTGAAAAAGTATTTTTCTAACACTCCTCTTGCACATGAATTGTTGCGCCATCTTACCTTTCCTACAAGATGTTCATAAAGAAATGTTATAAGTAAATTTAAGCTAACAACAACAAATTTTAAATCAGCTGGTTAATATAAATCTTTAAGTCTGCCATTAACAAGTAATGGCCTGCAAATGGGAAAAAGTAAGCAATTAAAAACTGAATTTGTCACTATTGTCATGTGACCAGCGCAGGATGCATTTGTCTGGTTCCTAAGTACAGTGCTTGGCCATAAAGTCCTTGTGTTGAAGCAAGTGAATTGGCTCCCAGTTATACCTACTGAACTTGAAGTAGCACGAGATCAAGCAGATTGTTTTTCATTACAGATCTGCAAAATTGCTAGGATTGTTAAAGAATTTATGTTGGTAAATTGTGGATCATTATTCTGCAGTCACTGAAAATGGTCTTTCTTGATCATAATATCTGCCCTTTGTAATCTTTTCTCACTTGATAAACAAAGGGCAACTATTGGTACATTTAGAGATGTACTAATTTCTCATTTTGACTGGTACCGGTAGAGGTGGATTTAATTTTTTTTCTCCCATTCATTTTTAATGTATACCTTATATGGAGAGTTTTAACTTAACCGTTTTATTCGTCTTAAAAGTAATTGTAAACAATTTGGAAATGCAGTATAAGTAGCAATATATAAACGGTTTTAATGAATTTCTGTCATGTTAAGCTCGTAATATAGCCATTGGATTGGATACTCTCATTTGAACTATCCAATACATTCTTGCTTTAAAAAAAGTGCAAATATATTGTAACTTCTCCAGAGTCAATTGCATCTTGTTACTTGTTGAAATCAGTATAATTATATTGATTAATCTTTCTGCTACTATGATTTCTGTAAATAAAAGATTTTTCTTGCAGATATTAACTACATTCAAATTAGTGATTTTCAAGACGTTGAATATGAGCAGTTTGATGTTGACTTTCTTGTAACTTACTGGACCAATTTATTAACATCTATCTATTGATTTTTTTGATTCATTTTATTAAACTTACAAAACACATAAAAACTAACAGACTAATAAAGAGCAGAATCAATAGAGAAAGAAAAAACAAGCAAAACTGCAGGAAGAAAATCAAAGAAAAATTTGGATGAAGAAGCTTCTGATTTCCTTAGAGCAAATATAAATAATATTTCAGAATTATCTCGTACATTGATTACAAAAAAACACTCAGTGTTTTTCTATTCAATTTTTTTTTCTAATTGTCAAAACCACAAATCCTAAGTGCATTTGTTCTGTTTCATATAAAACATCTGTAAGGGGTGTCCAGTCTACCATAAATATTTTTACTGTTTTTTCTCTGACCAAATCAATTAATTTGGTCATCTCTGCAAATTCCATCATCTTCACCAAACAGTTCTCTGTTGTAGGTAATGATGAGCCTTTCCACTGTTGAGCATATAATAATCTTGCACTTGTCATATATAAAAACGTAAGTTCCCCAATTTTTTCTAGTTGTCCATTAGTCCCAAAAGAAAAAAATCTGGTTTCCATTATATTTGAATCCATAAAATATTTTGAATTTATTCATGTATTTATACTCAAAATATTGATTTTTTACAGTCCACCAAACATGATAGAATGTCACTTCATGTTGCTCACATCCAGCAATGATTTGAAATACCTTTATACATTCTAGACAATTTCTCTGATGACAAGCACTAATGATATATTATTTTATAAAAATTCTCTTTAGGGCTAGAATATAATGTAAATTTCAGTCTTTTCAACCACATATTTTCCCATTAGTCCATTTGTATAACTAAAAGTTTAGCCCATTTTATCATAACATTTTTTCACTTATTCTCTGTCTCATATTTCAACAAAAGTTTATACATTTTAGCAATAACATTCATTAGTGTATCATTCTGTTTCAAATTCATTCTTTGTTCAAAATCGTAACTTTTATCTACTTTAAACTTTTCAGTTAATTTTTCATAAGAAAACTATTGACAGGAATATCCTTCTGGTATCAAATATTTTTTTTAACAGTCCCCTTGAGAAAATTTTAGTATATCTTGGTAGGTTAGCCATTTATTTTTACTCATAATTTCTCGTCCATAAAATGCTTTTGTTACTGAAAGTCATAAAGGTGTTTTCAGCATCTGTTGCTAATGAATCTCTGCTCTCCTTGTTTACCTTAAGCCTGAGGTTTTCAGACATCCTTTCGTGTTCCTGGACCTTGCAATTCCTGGAATGAAATATATCACCGAGTACATTTGATGGGGAAGTTATGAATATGTCCTTCAAATCAGTTATGACCTAACTTGTCATGACTTTCAAGAAGACGATTTAAAAGCTATTTTGGGACAAAAGTATGTGGAACATCCTCCCTCCAAAGATTAGAGTGGCCCCAACTCTATTAGCCTTTCATAATGCCTTAAAAACTGGCTATGCTCCTAGGTCTGGGGTGCTGAATGTGTTAAGGACTCTGTTTCCTGAATGTATTGCCCAACTGGCCAAGTATCTTTTCCCAATAGTATGTATAATTAATCTGGAGGTATTTAAGAGTTTTTATTGTTATTGTTTTAAAATGTTTTAACATTTTTAGTTGTAATACAGACACACATACACAGTATATATATTTTAAGTCACCCGGGATAATTGATTGTGAATAGGGAAGAAAATGAGATAGAAAAATGGTATCTACTGGGGCCATAAGGATGCTGAAACTATAATTATAGGAACTGTGAACTCTTATCAGGGAGAAAGGAACGCTCCCTTTTTTACAACCTTGTAGTCCCTTAATTCTGGGTAGAGTCGGAGTGACCTGAGATCAGTGAGAAAGGAACTAATGCAGATAAATATTCACAAAGAGGAAATTAGATGGAGCAAAGTACTTGACAGATAATAAAGACTAAAGAAGAAACTTCTGATATGTGGCAATATATTATTTGTGGAGCAATAGCATAAATGTGTACCTTACAACAATTAGTAAATTTACAATTTTAGGAGTATCTCTGAATTTCAAAGGTTTTAAAATGTTTTAAAATACTTATATTTAATATTTTAAAATATTGAAAAAAATTAAAATGGTTTGCTTAAGGCTTGACATTAAATTGATATCCACAACTTTTCTCAGTATGTTAGGTGTTCATACTTAAAAGCCATCCTGAAAAACAGAGCCCAAACTGAGTACCAAGATGGAAATACATTAAATCAGAAAGAGAAAAAAACTGAATGAGAAAAGAAGAGAACTAAGCAAAAAAAATCTTTTTAGGAGTATCCAACTGCCTAAATTTATTTACCCTACTGGCTAAATAAAAGGGAGAGATAATATTTGGATTCTGGAGCCAACAACTGGAGGATAGTATTGGTATGCAATTTCTCAAAAAAGGGACTCTTACACTACTGGCTTTTCTTTAAGTGTTATTGTACTGGAGATGTGGCTGTTCGGTGTTTTGTAGCTGGTAAGTATCCTTAAAAATAACAACTTTGTTTTGCAATAGGCAAGTAATTGGTGTTTTCACTGGTTTAAGTCTCAATCTTTTGATAACCATGCATCTCTCCTCTGCTATTATGTAGTTTGTGTATTAGAATATGTAGAAAATGTTTTGAAGTTGCAATTGTAAATTCTTGCTCATAATTGTGACAACACATCACCTTTGTCTATTTTAGTGATCTCAGCCCTCACGCATGGCTGAAATAGAAAGCTTTCCTCTAGTATGGTGTCTGTTTTGTATGTGTACAACCTGAAGGTGATTTCAAAACCACAGCGAAGAAGTGGGAGAAATGGAAACCAAGACATTAGTTAAAAATAACAGAATGGCAGAATGTTTGGGTAATACTTTTCATCTGGTCTCGGCCTTTCCAAAAATGGATTTTAATCAATACTGTAGTATAAATATAGAAGGCTGTTCAGTTTTTTTTTTAAATTGTAAGCCTAGCATGTGATGATTTCTGATGTTTTTATTTTACTTTTTATTGAACTAATACTCAAGACTTATTTAAAATAACAGAATTTTCTGACTCCACATCACATTCCATCCCATCCCATCCAAGTGAGAAAAATAAAG